>JAJKLE010000051.1:0-258738 GCA_022593225.1 Xylaria sp. FL0064 | reverse complement strand
AAATATAATTACCGGTTATAAAAATAAAAATAAATAAAAGTTCTATAAAATAGTTATGTTTTTTATTTATTATTATTATTATTATATTTAATTATAAAATACTTAAATTTATTAATTATAATAGGTTTTAAAAATATAACTTTAGTTATAATTATTTTTAAATTATTAGAAATAAATGAAAATATTAAATTATAAAATATTAATAAATTATTTAATATTAAAAGAATTTAATTTATTATTATATATAATTTTATATATTTAAATAACTCTTAATATTTAAAAAAAGATTGATAAAGTTATAAAAGAATATTAAATAAAAGAATATTAAGAAATTAAAAAAATAAAGAATCTTAAAGAATTAAAAATAAAAAATATTAAAAAATAAATTTTTATTACAATATTTTAAAGATTCGATAAATATATAAATTAGTTAATTTACTATATAATAATAAGTTAATTAATTTAATAACTGCGGCTTAAAATAAAAACGCGATAAAAATATTTTTACGGTTATTAAAGCTTAATTAAAAAACGTTAATTAAAAAGTGTTATTATTACGCGAAAAAAAAAGTTATTCTTAATGTTTTAATTACCATTATATAACTAGTTATTTAATTAATTACGGTTTAATAAAAAGTCTAACAGGTTAATTAATTAATAATAAACCATTTAATTATATTATATTATATAAAATATAAATTATTAAATACATATAAATAAATTAAAACGTATATTGTTGTAATATATAATAATTCTTTTTATTAAATCTTATATAATATATATAATAAAAAATCTAAAACTTAATTATTTTCGTAAAGATTAATTTTTTTAAAATTATATAAATAATTTAAATTAAATTATAATCTTTATTAAAGATTTTAATAATAATAATTATAATAATTAAATTACATATATTTTTAAATTTATATTTAATTATATATTAATTAGAAATTTTAATTATAACTTTTTATTTATTTATATGATTTATAATAAAAATAAATATTTAATATATATACAATATTTATTTGTATAATATTAATATAAAAAAATAAATTATTATTAAATTTATTATAAATATAATTATGTTTTTAAAAAATTAATTTTTCTTTTTTTATATTTGTATAAAAAATAAAATTATTTTATTATTTAATTTTATTATAATATTAAAATGAAATGAAAATAAATTTTATTATAAATATAATTTAATTTTATTAAAAATTTAATATATATTAAAATAATTAATTTAAAAGATATTATATATAAGTTTAATTTATAAAATAAACTTCATTAAATATTTATTTTTTTAATTATTAATCAATATAATATTAAAATTAAATAATGATTTTATTAAAGAAAATTATAATTTTAAAAAATCTATTAATAAAATACTTTTTTATTATATTTTATTATAATAAATATATTAAAATCTAAATACATTTAATATAATTATTATAAAACTTAAAAAAGATCTTAATATATTTATTTATTAATAATAAATTAATAATATAATATTTAAAAATATTAAAGTAAAGATTTTCTTAAATAAATAATTTATTTCAATATTCTAAATATAAATTTAAAGATTTTTATAAAATATAATATAATCCTTTTATATTTATTTATAAAATAATTTTAATATAATGTTTTATTATAATAATTATTTATTATTTTTAATTTATTATTGAAAATCTTTTTTAAAATATAATTATTAATAAAATAATTAATTTTAAAATTTAATATAGTTAACAATATTTATAAAAGAATTAAAAATAAATATATTAAATATTATACATTTTTAATTAAATTATTTTTAATAATTATATATATTTAATTTTTAAAATTTATATAAATAAATACTTTATTTAATATAATAATTTTAAATTTAATTAAAATAAATCTTTTATTTTTTATTATTATTAAACTATAATATTTTAATTAAATAAATATTATTATAATAATATAACTTATTTTAAAAATATTATTATAATTTAAATTATTATTTATATAATTATTAAAAATAATATCTTTTAATTTTATAAATTAAGTTAATTATAAATAATCTTTATATATAGAAATATACAAATTTTTCTTTATAAATTCTATTTAAATATTTAATTTAATTATTATATTTTATTATATAAACTTTAATTAAAAGATTTTTATTTTTATTTTTATTTTATTAAAATAAATAATAAATATTATATTATATATAAAATATTAATATAATTATTATAAAGATTTTAAAAATTTTGTTATTTTTTATATTATTAATTAAAAATATAATATAAATTTTATAACCTAATATTATAAATAATTAATAAAATTTTAATTTTATTTTAAAAACTTTATATTAATATAAAAAATAAAATAATTAAAGATTTTATAAATATTAAAATTATTTAATAATATTATAATTTCATTATTATTAAATAAAATAATTAATCTTTATATTTCAAACATAATAAATAAATTATTTATTATATTTCTAATAATATAATTTAATATTATTAATATATTATAATTTTTTTAATTAATATTCTAAAAATTATTTTAATATTATAATTAATTAAAAAAATTTAATTTAAAGTAATTTTATTAAAATATTTGTATAAAAAATAATATATTATTATTTATATAAATTTGTAAAGAATTTTAATTTTTATCTATATTATAATAAAAATATGTTTTAAATTCATTTATTATTAATAAAGAAACAATGTAAAATAAATATAAAAATAAATATTAATTAAATAAATTTTATATTAAAAAAATATAAAAAAAATAAAACTTTTTAAAATAAAATAAGACTCTTTTTTAATATTATTTAAACTAATAAAAGAAATAAAATATTAAATAATCAAAGTTAATATATTTTTTATATTAGTTTTATTAAATATATAATATAAAACAATTATATTAAAAAAATTAATTAATATTAATATTTTAAATATAAAAATATAATAAATAAAAATATAATATAAATAATAAAAATAAAATAATAAATATTATTATATTTTTATATATAAAAAATTAATGATTTACTAATAAATGAAATAAAAATATTTATATTAATAAAAAAATATTTTAATTAAATTTATTTTTTATAAAATAAATAAAAGAGTTTTTAATTTTTAAAATTTAATTAATAATTTAATATATAAAAAAATAAAAAAATAATTTTTTAAAATAAATTTATTTTAAAATTAATAATTAAAAAAAAATTTAAATTATTTAATTAAATATTAAAATATTTATAATATTTTAATATTAAATATATTTATTAATCAATTTCATATTATTATATATTTGTATAATAAAAATCTTTAATTAAACAAATTTTAATAATTTATTAATAATTAAATTTAAATAATTAAATTTATAATTTTATTATAAATTTTATTAAAAATAAAATTAATTTAAAAAAAGATTTTAAATTTTCTTTAACTTTTTTTATTTTATTTTAGTTTATTTAATATTAATATTAGGTTTTTTGTTTTTATTACTCCGTAATATAAAAAACCTCCGGCCATAAATATATACTGCTGACTAAAACTTCTAGAAATTACTCGGGCTACCTAGTTATATCTTCTGACTAGCCCGAATAGCCTCCTTTAGCCCTGGATCCACAGTAATGCAACAGGATTCATTAGTAAGAGGATAAGACAAATGAAAGCAATAAATTGCCCATCTTGAACTGATAACTCAAATCATGAGAGGATAGCAGGGCTTAAGGCGAACTCAATATCCCTGGAGCAGAAAGCCCTTTAGTCTACGGCCCTGCTTCCATGCCTGACACGAGGGTTTGTCCTACCGCTAGTAACACCGAGATCAACATGGCCGTTAGGAGAACTTCCAAATGAGAGCATCCATATGGTCGCTTATGGCCTGCTAGACCTATCTGTTGCCTAAAAGCCAGAGGTATCTTCCCTCTCCCAATCCGCACGATGTTGGTGGCCCACGATTTCTAACGCACAGCCACTTTAAGATATTAGGAAGAGACTATGACCCATTGAGACACTCACTAGGGCAACTGACCTAGGTAAATAACCTAGATTTCTCCACGCCCGCGGAATACTGCTTCCTAGAAGGATTACTATGTTTGTTAGTAGTCTTATTTGGTTCCGTATTGGCGTCTTAATGTAGTAAAGCGTAATATTGCTTTCCATTAAATTTGATAATTCTCGTTGCAACAGTCGAAATATCACCGCTGAGGTCTCTTAAACCGTTCAATATGTTATTCGAACTTTCCACGCGTGCACTTCTGCTCAACCAAAGCATGCTTCGTATAGGCCTGTTCCGAACTTGCCGGTTGGCTTGGCGTTGAGCGTTGGAGTTGCATTAGCCAGCCAGGACCGGAGTTTTGGCAATATGCTAACCGAGTCTTCGCATTATCTCATTGAGTTACACCGGTCTGCACCGGCTTCTACCAGCCATCTAACCGTTTCCATCCGGTGTTGCATGTGCTGCTACCAGGCCAAAGAGATCTTTACCTTCCCTAGCAATACTAGAGCCTTATAGACCTTCCCCGCAGTCTAGGAGAAGGGGAATTCATGGCGCGCAGTGAGTAAGGATCCGCACCCTTGCAAGGCGTGTAGATGGGTATTAATCGGGGTTAATAGTTGGGGAGACCTATCTAGACTTGATCAGAGTAACAAGAAGGTCTTCTATACCATGTGACCACTTATTCCAGCCTAAAGAAGTATTCGTATTGTGTCTGTATCGTATTAGCAGAGGCCCTCTATTGGAGATATCGGGGGCTTTTCGCGTAATAGGCCGAATTCATGACATCATGCCTTGACAACATGAGGGCTCACCCACTCAGATATGCCGGCACGCGAAGTTATGAAGCCGAGGTGCTTCGAGAATGATGCAGTATACATACATAGGGGTCGGAATTCCTTATGAATATAATTAGCCTATCAGACTTGGCTCACGGTTTATCGGCAAGGGGCGTAACTGAAAAATCACGATGCGTTTAGCCGCGATCAGCTTCCTTTCGGCTACTGCCTATGCGCAGAGCATCTACAACCTCAGCAATGCACATTGGACCGTGAGTAATGGTGTGAACGCCACAGTGCCCGGCAGCCTACCTTCTCAGGCGCACCTGGATCTATACGCCGCAGGTATCATCGACGACCCCCTCTACGGCTTCAACGATGTAAACCAATTATGGGTACAGAGATCAAACTGGACGTGGACGTCAGAGCCGATGACTGGTTTGGATAGGAAAAGCAATTCGCAGACTTGGCTCGTATTCGAAGGCCTCGACACTTTCGCGGAGATCAAGTTGTGCAACAAAACAATAGAGAATGTGGCCAACCAGTTCAGACAGTTCACTTTCGACGTAACGGAAACCCTACGGCAATGCAACACAGATCCTACTCTGAGCCTTACTTTTGGATCGGCATCACGAATCGTTCTCGATATCTCGAAGAGTGGCCCTGGTGAGAAACGCAATTGGACCAGACCGAATTGCTCCCCTTCCTGCTAATACGCATTCTCAATACAGATAATATCAATTCCGCAAACGGTGTTAAAGGGAACGAGTTTGAGGGTAAAATCTACATGCGGAAAGAGCAGAATGATTTTGGGTGGGATTGGAGCCCAGCTCTCGCCCCGGCTGGACCGTGGCGCCCTGGGTACTTTGTGCAGAAAAAGACCAGCGATCCGGTTCATATTCATAACACCTTGATTGATATCTACCGCCAAGGTCAAATGAATAATCTGTCTCCAGATCAGACTAAGCCTTGGGTGTTCAACGCGAGTTTGGATTATTTAGGGACACTACCAAGCAACACCAAGATGAAGCTAAAACTTCAGGACACTGGTGGGAGAGTGGTGAAGGAAGTTGCTCTTGACGGTGTCACGAGGAATAACATGACCATCACCGGCAGCACAATCATCGATGAGCCCGTAGAGCCCTGGTGGCCGAACGGATACGGCGTGCAGAACCTTTACCAGGCAACAGTGATTCTCGAAAGCCCGCAGTGGCACAAGCCGGCCACTGCGACGAGGCGTGTTGGATTCCGCACGATAGTAATCAATCTAAACCCTATCACGGACGAGCAACTCGCAGCGGGAGTGGCGAATGGAAGCAACTGGCATTTTGAGATTAACGGGCATGAGATCTACATAAAAGGGGCCAATTTCGTTCCACCTGACGTATTCTGGCCTAGAGTCAATATGACCAAGATCCACGAATTGTTCGAACTCGTGGTCGATGCCAAGCAAAACATGCTGCGCGTATGGGCTTCGGGAACTTATCTCTCCGATGAGATTTATGACCTTGCCGACGAGATGGGCATCCTGCTCTGGTCTGAATTCCAATTCACCGACGCGGAGTATCCCATCTTACCCGACTTTCTTGAGAACTACGAAGCCGAAGCTTATTACAATGTGCGCCGATTGAACCATCACGCAAGTCTTGCTCTCTGGTCCGGCGGCAACGAGCTGGAAGCTATCATCATCGCGTATTTCCTCTATCCGGGGCCCATACTCTCTGGATACGAGGAAGTTTTCACTGAGCTATTGATCAAGTGTGTATACGCGAATACGCGCTCGATAAGCTACATTCCCTCCTCGACGTATAACGGGTACCTCTCTCTTAACTTCGATTCAATCCAGCCCCAAACACCACGCTACACGAATCGGTCCAGCCCGGATGATATCTACAGCAATAGCGACACTTACAACTATGATGGCACGCAGGCTTTCAATTTCAGCCAGATGCCTGTAGCTCGTTTTGCAACCGAGTTCGGGTTCATCTCCATGCCCTCTGTTGAGTCTTGGCATGAGGCAGTTCCGAAGGATGAACTCTCGCTTGATTCCGCGGGGGTAGTGCACCATAACCGACATACACCCTTCGGTGGTTCTGGTGATGCAGAGCAACTGTCAAGGGAAGGTATTGCAGATATGACGAAGGCGGTGAAATTCTGGTACCCTATTCCTGCACTGAGTGATCCTGTAGCCAATTTCTCCGCCTGGAATTGGGCGACACAAGTGTTTCAAGCTGACAAGTACGCTAATGAGATCGCATACTACCGACGCGGCTCTGCCCTGCGGGAGAGGCAGCTTGGCGCTCTTTATTGGCAGCTTAATGACCTCTGGGTAGCACCTACATGGTCAGCTATTGAGGCCAATGGCCGCCCTAAGGTCATGTACCATGCCACCAAGGACGTCTTCAATCCTGTGATCGTTTGGCCCTTCTATAACCAAGATACCGACGTGCTAGACGTATGGGCGATATCAGATAAGTGGCATACGGTTTCAGCAGAGGTCACCTCACGCTGGGTGACCTGGGAAGGCCACGAGCTGAAAGGTCCGACTCCTAGCAAGATCAACGGAGCAGCAGGTCTGAAAAAGCATACCTTCGATATAGGCGCAATTAACGCCACTCATGTTGCCAGCTATGCCAACGTGAAGGCTGGTTTAGGTAACGAGACCACCGCGCGAAACGCCCTGTTATCGCTCTCTATCACCACCAATCAAGGTGACAAGCATACGAGCTGGTTCCATCCCGTTCCGCTCGCCAACGCCACCCTACGCGATCCCGGATTGAAGCTTGAAGTGAAGAACAACGGTGCACAAGACAGCGCATCATTTACAGTCGCGGCGGTCGACGCTATGGCAGCCTGGGTCTGGCTTGACCATCCATCTTCGGTAAGGGGTCACTTCGATCAGAACGGCTTTTGGCTGTCTAAGGGTGAGAGTAAGGAGGTGACCTTCAAGGTATGGAATGATTTCACGGGCGACGGGTCATGGACCCGAGAGGTCACTGTTCGGTCAATGTGGGATCTTACGACGAACGTGTAAGGGGGTTTGCAAAATTGATGCTTCCATAAAATACGTAGATAGGAACCCATGAAGAGCACTTTATTACACATGCTTGACAGCCTTGACTTAGACATTTTCATAGCATTTTACCGTGATCAGAACGATTATCACTAACAGGAACCGTATCTCCATGTTTAAAGGCAGTACGTAGGGGAAAAGATGCTACCCCGCAGTGTCGACACAATTAAGGTAAAGGGGGTTGGGACACAACACTTATCTCCCTGATACTGGGTTGATTATAAATCTCACATGGCGAAAAGTTGCGCGGCCAATTGTGAGACTGGACTCGGAGATTTTTACCGCTTTTATCATCCCGTCGCAGCAAAGGCGCAGGCTAGAGTATTGTGAATGAGGCTTGGGCTCATTCGGCGATTGGAGATCACTGCTGCGCCATTCTACAGTAGATTTGCAGACAAGCAGGCTGTGCTTACGGTCCTCTTCCAAAGGGTGGGAAAATGAATTAAGTAGGCCCAAGATTTTCATCTTCCCTGTGCTAGAGAATTTAAAACAATACCTTAACATTTCAAGTCCCCTCTCTTAAGCGGAGTGCCATGGCCACCCAAGCAGACAATTCATTTGAAGAAGTTGAAGGCGCTGGAGCTGATGATAGTAACAACGGCAAACCCCTAATTTTAGGTTCCAGCGACGGCCCTGTTCGCTTACTCCAAATTGACGGGGGCAGAAACTTGCAGCTCGCAACACATGAGAATGGCACGATTCAAGGCCTATCATTAGACGATTTCGGCAGTATCGCTATCGAATTATCTAAGACAAATGCTATACAGAATTCACAGAATGACTACAATTCGCCGTATCGCTCGATATTCATGACTGGAGGAGTCTTGGGGCTGCTATCATCTGTTGTGCAGGACGACAGAGACGTATTTCTGGCCGCTCGAACTGTAAGTTGTTACGATATGATAGGTTCCTGTCGGCTGCTGAATCTGTGCAGAACAAGGCAACGATCTCAAAACCTGCTCGCTTTCGTCCATATGTCGTCGTCGGTGATCGCAGAGTTCGAGTGCGGTTGATCAGGATAGCTGATTATCTCGAATACCTCGATCGCGGATTTGCCGAGTATTTTCAGGCTGCTGGGTATTCTGACAATCGCGAAGCAGTTCGTAAGCTTCTTGACCATGCCAGGCAGACCATCCAAGACGGAAAGCCTTCTAGCTCCTCGTACACTGGAGAGCTCGGCAAATTTTGCGAATCCGTACTCGCTGCCTGGGAATGCACGAGTGAAACCACAGAATGGGTGGAGTATCGCCCCCGGATCAGAAATGACGAGGATAAGATGCAGTACCTCCAGGATGCGCTGGAAACCCCGTATTGGGATTTCATGATAAAATCGTTCATGGACTGGAGACACAGCCATCCCAACCATGTAGGTGCAAACGGAATGCTCTACGTGCTGAGCCACATTTCGGCGACCTGTCGCAGAAATATCCGAAGAATCAACGAGGAAATGTCGAAGCTCGACCAGGAAGACCAAACCGCTGTTCGCGCCGTGATTGAGGGTATTGAGCAACGATTGAAGCTACTTGACAGCGTGTTATATGGGACTACCATCGACCTCGAAGACTTGGATGACGATTTGACTAGCGAACGACTAAAGAGAAGCGAAATAGGAGAATCATCTGCTGAAGAAGATTCTAGTAACAACTCTAGTGAGGTATAACGCTAGTCATTAGAAGGTTGTCTCTACACCAGGGTATTGACTAACAGCATACGAACAGACATCAATGCTCATTGGCCTTGTATTCGGATTCCTCATACTCTCTACAAGCTTCTTCTCTAAGGGATTTGCCATATCGTGGGCAGACAACAAGACGGGCAGTTTCGGCGATGCCGACTTTTGGTACCTTTGCCAAAGCAATGTGATGTTCGTGCTTGGTAGCCTGGCGACTGCGATGCCCCTTCTTAAGCACAAGGTCTTCGGGCGCACGCGAACTATCTTTTGGCTGTTATTTGCCGTAGGTGTCATAACGGCTATCGTCTCTATCGCGATATACGTCTACTTCAACACCTGTTACAGTGCCCTAGTTGCCTACCTAGGTTCGATCGCATCAGCCGGATCTTTGCTCGCGCTCACACAAGCAACAACTCAGGAGTCTCATGGGAAAGCAAAAGTTCAAGGAAGCAAATCCAAAGTGCAAAGAGACAAATTGAAGCAACCTTGAAATGGTGTACGGGGCGTCAGTTAATGACCACACTCTTGTAGTTACATGTAAGTACTTAGTTACGCGCTCTCGAATATTCCAGCATTTTGTCGCATTTCCATCGCTGCAAAGTTTTGTGTCATTGAGTGCAGCATCTCGAGTAAGATACTTCAATGGCAAGCACAAGCTTTGCACAAACTTATCTGAACGATATGTGCGGTGGCTATTCGCCTGGCGTCGTTTGCTATAGCTACATTTAAGCAAACATCAGTTGAAGTACTCTATTAAATTATAGTTTAGCTGCTTCCTTCATCTTCCCCACAACGACCACGATGAACATATTTTCTCTGATTATCTTGCTCGTCGAAAAATTCCTAAGTTGGCTGCACAGAGTTCCTGTCGTAGAAGCGATTCATATGGGAACAGAATTTATACGATCACTGCTATCGCCACGGCAGCGACCTGCCACCGTTCCCTGGCAAGACAGCCTCACACAAACCGTCGTCATGACAACAACTTCAACCCACCAAAAGCAAGCTCTGCGAACCTATAAAGATTTGCCGGACATGTCCACAGCGTAGGTGCTTAACCCATTATGATCAACGTGCCACTTCAACGGGCTCTCCGAAGACTCGCAGCCTAACATGCCTTAAATAGAAGCGAGCTCGGGCGGATTGTCAAGGTGACTGTGGGTTACGAATCCCGCGAGTTTCAAGTCCATATTAGCAGGCTTGGGCCTCTCGCAAAGCTTCAAGAAGGCTCATCGGAACAGACATCGGCTTCCATCTCGCTGTCGAAGGAGAACCCGGAAAGCTTCAACGCTGTCGTCAACTGGATGTACAACGGAACCCTCCCGCGGGCCGGCAAACCCTCCGAATATGTCGACGACACAAAGAGCCTTACGTTCAACGCACCAAACACCAACAAAGTGCCATACCTCACTTGGATCGGCGACTTCCCAACCAATAACGAGCCCGAGAAACTTACGCCGCGCGATGAACAATTAGAGGATGCACACGCCACCCAGTGCATGCTTCTAGACATCATGATGCTGGCAGAGCGCTACGACTGGGAGAAGCTGTACAACGCCGCCATCGACGCATTCCGCGAGGGCGAAGCGAATCTAGCGAGGGGACGTCCGAGCACGCAACACATCGAAGTGGTCTATCAGCGGACCGCGGCGGGGTCCCCGATCCGACAGTTCCTGGGCGACTACGCCTACTCTCTGGCTAGAGAAAACAAGGACATCACATGGTACTGGCGCGAGAATTGGTTTCGGAAGATACCGGAGTTTCTGGAGGATATGCTGAAGAGGGTCGATGGGAATGGTCCGTTCCAATATCCATTCGAGCGACGAGCTGGTAGTGATAGCAAAGACAGCGAGGATAGCAAGGATAGCTGGGACATTGATGAGGGCAATAGTAAGAAGGTGCTCACTCATGAGGCACCTCTGGATCTATCTGCTACTACCTATCACATTCATGGCGGGCGCATGGAGTTGGACTGCGAACGTTCAGACGAGGGTATCTGTGTCGTGAAATGAGCGCAAAGCGGGCTGAGAAGATGACGTTGTAATAGGGTTTAGGAAGGTTGAGTTGACGGATCAGACAGCTGCGCGGCTCTTCAATTCTATCTACATGCATGCTCTAAACTTTCTTGGGGTTGCTCCTTGGCGCTTGTACTGGGAAGGAGGTCCTTGGGTACTTGTAGGAAAACCGTGCCGGGTGTATACAGCACCCGGCCGCAGGACTCTAGCCGCACTTGCGTAATACACTCTTCTTTCGTTTTTCTTTTCTTGAGTAAGGTCTTTCATTTGAGTTACATAAGACTCGATATTTTACCACGATGCAAGTAGGTGCCTCTGGGTGTACACCTTTTACGACGTATAATTCTTCCATCAATACTTACCTTAGACGGATATATATATAGATTAAGAACAGATGAAGAGAGCCAGCGTCAATTTATCCAATAGCTAAGCGCAAAATCCCAGTTCTGAATACGTGGCGTGCTGGAAGAGGCGATGTCATATCGCAAGTCCTGATGTCGACATAACCATTTCAATGAATGCCCGATTGAGGGCCAAATACCAGCGCTGGCCTGTCCGGTGCTCATGACAGTTAATGAATGCATGAGTATTGGCACACCAAACACCATTTGATTAGTGCGGATTGGTCCAGACCAAGTGACTAGATCACGTTTTCGAACTTCTCGTCGTCGTGTTCGATAAATAATGCTCATCAAGCCTGCATACGAACCGGACGCCCTAACAGCGAGTATAGGCTCGCCGACCCAATAGCTTAGTGGTAACGGGATACACAGCGGCAACAGAGAGGGATGGATAGGGCCTCTATTTGCTCAACTCCATCCAAGCTGTATAAGTGAAACGGTGATTTCCCTTTATTGGGCACCAACAAGAGAAACCCGGACATTTACCACGGATGCACAGTAACAAACATGGCTAAGACCTCAGAACGCGCTAGGAACTGCAAGGTCTAGGCGGGGTGCATGGGGGTGGGGTTCTGGTTTAGCAAAAAGAAAATCTAGGGTATAAGTACTCGTAAGGCAAGACAAGGGCAATTTAGGCCCTTGGGTAGAATAAACGATAACACCACACCACAGAATAAGCCATGGCCCAAGGAGAGTTGTTGGGGAAGTCCGGTACAGCGCATACCCACTGTTACATGGAGGGAGAAAGATGGACGGAGCGCTCGTAAAACTTATTAAACAAAAAGAAATTACCGGGACCTACGATGCAAGTAGAATGATAAATACGTGAAAGACAGCCACGATGATTACCGGTTCGTTGGCTCGCAGGGCGCAATGTTCAAAAGTAAGGAGCATGCGAAGAAGTACCAACAGGAATATGAGGTGCGCGTATGATTGTGCCAATGTCTGCTTTAACTTCACACGGCGAGCGGTGAATACCTCTCGTGTCAAGCATGGTGTATCAAAATGGTAACGAGCACTAATATTCATAGCATGGCTGGCTAGCTAGATGCAGCAGACTTATAACCGCCATCATTATCATGTTCTTCTAAAAATGCTAGATCGTAACAAGTCGTAACGTAACATAGCGTAAACTAACTCTAATGTCTGTGTGCTTCATCCATATTTCTACAGTCTGAGCCTATGCCATTCCGTGGTGATCAGTTCTTTCATGATCTTTGATCCTTTTTTCATCTCCGAAACATTAGACAAGAAATGACCATCTCGTCATTGATTATATCCACTTAAGTTTTTCCAGAAGGTGTAAGCCCGAAGCTTAAATATGCTTAAGTAATCTTTTAAAGTCCCCCTTGCTAGGGACTTGACATCCCTATCGGCCGCCGCCGCCGAACAGGTTGCTGAAACGAAATCGCTCTTTGCCGCCTGTCTTCTGTGATGCGCGACTGAACGACTGCTGGGAATTGATGCGGCGACCTGGTCCAAAGGGCGGGTTGACGAAGTCGTCGTCCAAGTCGTCATCCTCGCCATCCATGTCGTCCCCGAAGCGCCGCGCGCTCATAGGGCGCTGCTGTGGTCCAGGGCCTTGCATCGTGACCGGCCGCTGCGGGTGCTGCTGCTGCTGCTGATGCTGAGGGTCTCTAGGCAGCGCGGTCAGCTCCCCCGTCATAGCGCGCTCGACATCACTATACTGCCGTCGGTACTCGTCGTGCTTCCCCTTAGCGTCGTCGAAGCGCTTCTCTGCGTCCGCGCGGCGCTCCTGCAGTGCGCGTAGCTCCTCGTCCAGACGCCTGAGCTCGTCCTGCTCGCGTCGCATGATCTGGTCGTACTCGCGGATCTTCTGGTCCAGGGGCTGAAGCACACAGTCGAGCACATTGGGCGTTTTCAGGCGCGGAATGGCTGCCCCATTGCTGTCCCGGTCGCCAGCACCGGAAACGGGCCGGCTGCCTTGCGGGTGGGTGGGCGATGAGCCGCCAGACGCCGGGGGAGTCGGTGAGGTGGTGCGCTGTCGCGACCCTGTCATGGGTTTTGTCGGGGGGGCGCCACGTCGCTGGTTCTGGCGGGCCACCTTGGCGCCCGAGTTCCTGTCGACGAGCAGCTCCTCAGACCGGCTGCCCGAGTAGGAGCCCGTGGACAGACGCGAGCGCTCTGGGAAGATGTTGGTCACGGGCGGCCTGCTCTGGCTGGGCGGGTTGCGTTGCTGTTGCTGCTGCGGCGGCATGGGTGCCGGAGGAGGGCTCATGCCGCTGGCGCTGCTCACGCTGTTTGCTGCCATGGACGGTCCGCGGTTGCTGTCGAGAAAGGCGTAGAAGTCGTCGTGACTACCAAAGTGGGAATTGTTTCTGCGGTGGGAGTTCTGAGGCCGGTCCTCTAGAGTCACACCGCGTGGTGAGTCTCGCTGCTGCTGCTGCTGTGGCGGCTGTGGTGGTGGTTGAGACTGTTGGGAATTCATGGCAGCAGTGTAGGGGTCCATAGCCATCATTTCACCATCGATCAAGGTCGCATTCGCATGCAGTGAAGTGAGCGTTGATTGGTTGGGTTTAGAAGACACACTGGTGCGGGAATAGCAACAGCTGGATGGGCCAAAAAAGTGAATCAAAAAATAATAATAATAGCAGAGCTAGAGGCGAATTGGCAATCAGGAATAAGATATCCAATATTGGAACTCGAGGTGAAACATGAAAGTTGAGAGTTGAGAATTGAGCAATCGGTCTGACCGCTTCGGATGGGCAGTTAAAGCTGCTAACTACCTTCCGTGGGTCACCTAAATCCCAGGTGGTTGGGTCGAGTCCCCCAGCCACCGGTGTTGAGGAAAAAAAAAAATGGCTGTAAATTCGGAAGGCTGAACGAAGCCTGCAGGTACCCGGCAGCTAATCGGAACCCGTGAGGCAATGTCACCCCTGCCCCCGGCACCCTGATCCCACAGCAGGTGCGTAATGGCGCTAAAGGTCTTGTAACGTCTTTCTTGGCTTCGTATTCTGGCTGTCCTTGCCAGTTGCGGAGGATGTACATCGTACCTAGCAACCTTTTCTAGCATCTCCTCGCGAGCCAATCAATCATCGGGTCGGGCTCCCAGAAGGGAATTTCTTAGTTACATGTGCACAGTGGCTAGATTATACACACCGTACTCGACTTTCATCTCGCTCGGAAAGAGAAACCTGAGTTTAGTTACGCGCATTCTCTGCAGCTTCCCGGGCGGCTGTCTCTCTTCCCGCGAATTTGCGTGATTGTATACGCAAGCACTCCCGGTCTGCATGATGTACCCCACCACCAGCATGATGTTGTTGCTCGTATACACCTCGCCTCTGTGTGGAGCTATACATAGTTCTGTCTCATTTCAGGTGGTGAGGCGTGTGAGACACACACACAACAGTTGGTGGATGTAAAACCGCATGTTTCTCAATCGCGGACGTCATCGGAGTACCCAGCCGCGATTGAGACGCACAAAACGATTTATCGCGCTCTGGTTTTCACGATACATCTATCGGCGCTTGTTTCGTACTCTAGATTATAATTAGATGTTAGCGAGACCTTCAAGACATGATGATCGTATTAATCACAGTGCGCCTCTCCCGTCCGGTGGTCGACTGTTAGCGCAACGGTATCTCTTTTTCCCATTTCCTTCTCTCGTAGCTCAAAGGCTAGAGTTACGATCCCTTGACTACCTACATGATGAGATGCGCAGTATCGTAGTATAATGCAAATGGTACGCTAAACCTGCACTCTTACAAAGAATCATCACTATTTCGCTTACAGGATCTATTTATAAGGCACAATAGGATCTGAATCTGTCGATATCGACTACCTAGTACTACCAGAGCCATGAATTAATCTAGCTTCTAGACGAATACTGAAGTGAGCCCATGGGCCAGTGCTCATACCGGGGCCCAAACCTTCAAAGTTCAGGGGGCAGGCTGCACCTACACTTCCTGAGGCCTTCAGGCCTTGAATTCTCACGAAAGAGGTGGGCAATTGAGTGATCACGAGAAAAGATCCTTAAATTCATTGAAACTCAAGCACATGCTATGTGCGTGTATCTGTTGTCATTCCCCTTGTTTCGTAGACCTCCCTAAATCCTCTTTTATATCCCTTCCTTCAGCCAAACCACCCTTTGGCTGACCAAGATACATGGTTATGGCTCTCCCACACCACTTCAATACCCAAAAGTTATGATCGAAAAAGCTAATTTGTGCTATCTTCATTCTAAATACTACCGGCTCGAAGAAATGGCGGCGATTTCAGGACGCTCAAGCACCGTGTTTGGCGAATGATAGCGCCATGTTTCCCAAAATACCTCTTCGAGTTGAAACTGTGATAGATTGGCGTGTGAGCGGAAGAGGTTGTTGCGATATGGAAGTCGAAAGTGTAAGGGAATAGCATTGCTTACCTCCAGTATAAGTTCGCACGAATGATATCTTCAATGCCCTTGATGTACCTCCTCATGTTCCTGTCGACTTCTTCGCCCCAGCTTGGTATCTCTCCAACTGCTTTCTCCCATCGCTCGTATCTGCTATTGAGCATGTTTCCAACATAGTCAAAAGGCTCTTGGGCTCCAAGGCCGCCTAATCTTGCTGCAGCTATCATGTTATGAGGCGTATTCTCCCTCTACAAATTGATTAGCGCATCTCATTCTCGAAGACCAAAATCCAGAGTAAGATTACCTCTTCTTTCATATAAGATAAAGTATCGTTGGTTCTGTCTTTATTTCAGCCGCTTATCATAGAGTTAACCTTCTCAACTCACATTAAGCCTATATCACAACCAAGCTCTTCAAGTTTTTGGATGGCTGGATGCTCGAAAACGTAATCTGGTATGCGAAGCTCGTGGGCGTACTCGACCAGTACAAAAACAGGAGTGAATCCTGCTGATAATCGTCGTGTCTCTAATACCTCCTCAGACGTACTAGGTAACTTGTGTGCGGAAACATTCCCGACGTGTATCAAGACACCGGCACAGTAATCGGACATTGCTTTCGAGAATCGCCTTTGGATCCCTAGTGATGCTTCTATTAACACAATACCATATTTGGCCTAGGATGGGGACAAACCGTTTGAGGAACTCTATCGCAGGTTAGTATATCAAGAAACTGAGCTGCTAGATCTACTTGCCTTTTGAAGCCTCCGCCACACTGTGTCATGAGCCTCAAGTAGGGGTATTCGTTCCCGGGATGTATTCCTCTCTCGCCACGTCTGGAGTTCGCTCATTGGACTCATAAGATCTTGCATCATCGTCGCAGCAGCCGCAGGTTTGTCTCGAAGTTCACCATTGTCAAACACTATCAGATGATTAGTTGAATGGCCTGTAGCCCATGGTAAATTCATTTCGACGCACTGTCGTCGTATGGAAATACCTAAAACCAAGCTCAGCAATGAACACCAACTAGCTGTAGCATCTTCACTTACCCAATTGCCCCAATCGCAAAGAGTTCGGAATTCCTGAAGGCCGGCATCAGGTGCCGCGATCGCCATAAAATATGAAAAGTCACACTTGTTGATCGCAGTCGAGATTTTCCTATCCAAAGAGCAGAACCTGTCCACTTGTGTATGAGAAGCCAATGGTGACATATAAGTGGATGGAAAGAAGAACATACTCAGAAATCCAAGCTTCGGACTCGACCTTTACATGATGGTAGTTCGGATTAAATCTAGGAGGCTCTGCTAGAAACGAGACGAACAAATCGGGGATCTGAACAATCACCTGCTCAGGGGCAGGAATGCTTTGAGACATCTTCAGTTGATCCACAAGTGTGATTGACGTACTAACAACTTATTGCTTCGAAAGAATGACGCATACTCTGGATGTGGCCAGCACCCGCTCTTAACTATCTAGGGACTTTAAACAGTGCAGGCAATGTTACAGGCGATCATTCATAAGACCACCCAAATGACACCGGAGCTTGACATCATGTGAATCTTTAAGTGCTACTAGTGCAATACGTGATCGCAAAATAAAACCAAACATTAGAGTGAGGCTGAGAAAATATAGTCGGATGCTGCGGGTGTTACTCAAACGTTTCGACTCTTTCTCAAGTTCGGAAACGCCGTGATTTGTTGTAAAATTTTATCACTACTATTCCCATCTTATTCTTAGAAGTTTGTCCCACACCAGCTAACTACTAGTGCCTTGGAAAGTGAGGCTTTTGCTGTGGTTAGCCGATGCCAAGGCGCCGATGCTAACCGGCGTTTACATTCTTACTCTGTCGCCCCATCTCTGCTGATCACTTGCTGTTGATGCGTTCAAAATAATAACATTGACAGTTAGTCTCATCATTTCATACTCATCTTCTTCCTAGAAACATCATAGGAGCACATGACTACACAACCACCATGGAGAAAGAGGAAAAGATAGGGTCTTTGCAGCACTCAGATTTGTATACTTTCAAGTGGACGGAACTACATCTGCCCAGATGGAAAACAGATCCCCTGAGGTATGAGTATGATGCAACGGGGACAGAGGCGCTTGAAACATTACAAACCATCGCCAAGCGGAAGGGGTTCTCCGATAACCCTAGAAAACGGCCTGATCTTTATCAATTGTTGGCGGATAACCATGAAAGCCACGATGACCTTCAAAAGCTCTGGACGCAAGTACACACCGTCCCGGACTGGGTAGACTGGGATCAATTAGAGCGTGGCCAGCGCTTTTTCTACAGGTACGCAGCTGCGAATTTGATGGGGTTTGCACTCCAGGGTTTCGTTGGCGAAAATAGCGCCGCGGTGAGTCACATCTGAAGAAAAGGTTGAATCTCCTCGGGGACGTTTCTGAGCATAAGCTGACGGAACACTCGATAATCCCGCTAGTCAGGCGTTGTGGAAGTTCTAGTTCGTACCGGCGGCTTCTCGACGCGGGTTCTTTTGCATCGGCTTCTCGAGACATTCCAGTGGCTGTTGCAGGTCACAGAGTCTCTTCAATCAATTCAACCAGGAGGTGCTGGGCACATCTCAACAATCCGAGTGCGGCTACTCCATGCTTCTGTGCGACAGAGGATTTTGAAGATGCTAGAAGGCCGGCCGGAATATTTCGATGTAGAAGCTCACGGAGTCCCGGTTAATACTCTAGACAGCATACACTCAATAGCCACGTTTTGCTGCAATCATATGTGGCTCCAGCTTCCCCGAATGGGTGTTTATCCCACCGAACAAGAGAAGGAAGATTACATCGCACTCTTTCGCTACCTAGGATACTTACTAGCAACACCTGACGAGTATTTCGTTACCGTCGACCAGGCTAAGGCCACGATGGAGTCGATGCTCGTGCACGAGCTGAAAGTTACCAAGACAAGCCGGGTAGTATGCTTCAACTTCATCAAATGCCTTGTAGATCTTCCCCCATTTAATATCTCTAGAGAGTTTATCGAAGCTGGGAGCCGGGTGTTGAATGGAGACCAGCTCTGCAACCAGCTTGAAATGGGCCGACCAGGTTGGATACCCTATGCGTGTTTCAGGGGTCATTGCTGGCTAGTTAGTGCTTTGGCAATTGCTCAACGATTAAGTCCTACATTTGATCAGTGGGTTATCGAGGTGAGTTGATCCCAGCATCACAATGACGGCCTTCACTAATGAAGCGAGAAGCATTGGAAACGCCTTCTTCATTCCGCTGTTATCCAGAGCGGTCTAAAGGGTGCATCCAAGTTCGACTTCAAATACGTCCCTCAAGAGGGTGCCAAAGTCGAGAAGGAAGGTAATGGGCGTAACGGTGTGAAGTACGGCCTCTTCTCGCGCCCCGTGGAGATATTTTACTTGAGTGTTTTTCTGCTTGGCTTGATCCTAGCATTCTCATCATGCTTCGTCGTTGTAGTCAGTCTACGGCCTATAGTATCGCATCTGTCACGGTTGATGTCTACGCGTCTGGAAGAGTGAGTGCGCTTCTAGTAGAATAGTATACAGTACTATGCATGAGAGGCGTGCCTGTCGCATGCCGTTGTTAAGGGCGTCGCTGAAGAAAGCGTCAAAGTTCGGCTCAATATACCGAAGTAAACTGAATACCAAGTAGTGTGAGTGAGGGTAAGGAGAAACAGATCAGCTAGTTGCTAGCTAGGTCAGCTTTTAGGGCGTAAAGGGGGGCCGTACAAGAAAATGAGGATACTCTCACGTATAACATCATCACTGTAGCCGTCTTAACATTAAACTCGTTACACTCCAACTCATCGCCAAGGTGTCATCTTTGAACTATTATTCTAGGAATGGTGCACTTACATATGGTTGATGCCTGTTAAGGTACTTTATCCCAGAGTGGGTTAATTAGTTCTATATGCAGTTACATAGTAAGGACTGTAGGTAGAAAAGGGTTAGTAGCCACGAGGTGTACCAGTATCTTGATTTCTAGTCCTTCCAATAAATAGTCACGAGAATAGCATGGAAATATAGATGAACTACGATAAGAATACATCAGGGCATTACCTAGCTACCTGTCATGAGAACACTGGGAACATGGACGCCTGGGGTCCTATCACATGCAAGAGAGACAGGCTCGCTAAGATTCGCGTTAATGAAAGTTTAGTGTGTTCAAGGGATACCGTTTTCGAGTGCTTCATAACTAGACTCGAGCTATGACCGAAACTATGGATCGAGATAGGTGCTTGACACGTGCTCGAGCGCACAAGGTTAAGCAGGGTGCATCCCCTTTCTTTTTGATATATTTAATTCTGATGAATGATGGTAATAGTTACATACTTTAGCATCTTCGAAGTCAACATCTAACAGTTTGACGATTTGGTCAACGTTGGTTATATGTATGAGTCCGTGTTACCCCTCTACTCACGTATTTGGTCCAAGAAGAACTGGTCGCGCAAACCTACAAGGATTCAGAAGAGCTCCAATTACTAAGAAGCTAGCTGATCAAGCTTGTATTAGCCTATCCACTCAGACTTCTATATTTAGTTTTCTGTACGCTGCTGACCAAGGCTTCCGAAGATCACTGGGGCTAGCTTAGCAGCATCTCCTGACTATTCTCGATAACCTCTACCGTCTATGTAGTAGCCTTGATCCGTCCCAGCATGATTCTCTCCTGGCCCGACAGAGCGAACTGGACCAGGCCGCATTCACAATCTTGCACTTTCGGACTCAGCGGTGGCTCGGTGATAAGGATACGACGACGACTGCCGGCACACGCTTCAGCACGAACGTGTAAACGTTAAGGTCGAGGGAATATTAAAGCTTGAAATTACAGACGTAATCAGTGGACGTGGGCTGTTACCTGTAGTCTGGCAGGCATCAGTCCAAGAGTTGTGAAACATCATCAAGCAGATTATCACCTTCATTGATCTCTTGCACTACACACTTCACCCCATACCGCATTAGCTCCTGTAAAAGAGATGGATATACGACAATTGATGGGAATGTGTGCTTTTTCGCTTTTCTCGTCGCTTCTCGGTCTTTTTCTGGTCAATGGTCAGACGGGGCGTAGACTGACTGGCCCATTACACGACGCCATCCTAACTTGGTCTGCCTGAACGGGAGAAATCCGGGGCAATCCTCTATGTCCTTATCTCGGTCAGAATATGACAGTTATGACGTGGGAAAATTCAGGTTCCGAGAGTGCGGGAACGTTAGTGTACAATATTGCAGGGAGCGTAACCGAAGTCATAGAATTAAGTAAGCAGCCAAGTGTCAATGCTTTTTCTATGCCTTTCTACTGCCTGTTCGTTTTTCTTCTTCCATCATCTGTGCAAATATGAAGTCAGGTCATAAGTGTAAACTCATAATTAGCAAGGTCCTCTTGATCCAAAACGTCGATTCTCCTCACTGGAGGCAGTGGCAAGACGGCATCACGCATCGCGGCGCTGCTGGCCGGGGACCAGAAACCCTTTCTGCTAGGAACACGCCATGGACCTGATGCTGGATCAAATGCTTGTCCCATTGCCAAGTTTGACATGAGTGACGATTCGACCTGAACAAATCTATTCGAAGACACATAGACTAAGGCCATCTACTTGATGGAGCCCGGGATCAGCGAGCTTTGGGTGCATATCAACAAGTTCGTGGATTTCCCTAAGAAGTAAGGGGTAAGTCGTTTCGTTCTATGCGCTGATACTTCGGTCGCAATTGGCAAGGACGGAATCGGCAGAGTTTGGGAGCATCTCATAGAGTCTGGAGTTGACTACTGTGTGCCTCGCCCGTCTTGGTTCATGGGTACGTGGTCCCAGCTGTTAGCCTCTTAGTCACTAATATGACTCTTCGAACTTAATAGAGCCAGGTCTTACATTTACCATTGACAAGCTAAACTAGATCTCCGCCGCCACTCAAGATAGAAAGATCCCCTTCATCAGCGCTAATAACATTGATGGGGTGGCTTATCACGCCATAACGGACGTTAGTCCTATAACTGCGACCTCGGGATTCTCGGGCCTGAGAATTTGACTCATGATCAGGTTCAGCTGCCCTTTCTGTCTATGTTGTAAACAGAACATAACATAGCTCAGTGCTGACATGTAATGAATTCTCAGATTGCCGAGACGCTTTCCAAAGTTCTCCAAGTTAGCTACTAATCTACTACTACTTACAGCATCTAGATACTTTGCACTAATCAGATTATAGTTGTCAGAGATGGTTTGTGCAATGCAGATGATATCTTCAGCAGGAATATTATAACCTTATGAAAGACCTACCGTCGGTAATAATTAAAAACTTTATAAAGCGTATTTACCAAATCTAGTATTGAAGTGGCGTGGGTAAGCCACGACCATATTATTTAGTCAGGCAACATAGTGGCTTGGCCAACAAGGGGAATATAAAACAGGACTTGGGAAAGACGGGAACAATAGGAGACACCGGAGGATGCCCTTGACCTTTTATCTCTACGAACATAATGATTTATTCACGCGATCACTTGATTCCTCATCTTAAATTGTGATAAATCAAGGCGAGAAGGCCTCAGGGAGTGTAGGCACGGGCTATCCCCTAGAGGTTTACCTCTAGCATGGGCACTTGCCCATAGGGCTCACTTTAGTATCGGCCGGTCAGACAAGCAGTAACCGAGCCTACACTGATTTCGGAGGATATGTATATCTTATACCAACCTTAAGAACAACCTGAACAGAGAAATAGTGCTGAAGAGATTAATGATAAAAGCAGTAGCGAAGCCTTACTCTCAGGAGAACCGTTTGAGACTGATCAATTTTATATAAGAGCTAGGTTAAAGTTGTTTTTAAGCCTACCACTCTCTCTAGAGGCATATGTACTCTTTAGTGCTACTATCGCTGATAGCGCTCTAAAATCTGAAAAGAATGTATACTAATTGCATTACCAGATATATCACAAGGGCTGAATACAGAGCTTGAAGAATGAACCAATATGAGAGTAATATTCTCCGAGCGTATAGACACTTAGCTATCCGAAAGACTCCTAGTCCCTTGGAGAGTTAACTAGGTCTCTATATACAGGAGTCCTACGGCCCTGAACCTCCCTTTGGGAAAGTGTAGCCGAGTGCCTAAGAGTCTAAATAGTTTTATTTATCTATTATCCAACACATGCTGTAACTAGGTTTCATGCCAATAATATAATATATTGAAATAAGAAAGACCAATGCAGTTCGCGAGGCCTTGCATAGGTGACCTCCCGTTAGCGCGTAGGCTTCCGTACAACATGCTACGAGATAGCTACTAGGAATTCAGCTTCAACGCTAGGCCGTTATTTACTTCAGAGGTGCAGGATGGTCGGATGACCTTCAAATAAATAAAGCCAGATTTCTGAAGAATTCAAACTGTATATTATGATGAAGAGATTGGCGACCCCGAGGTATGTAAAGCCAATATCAGATTGTAGGCGACCAGATTGGGGATGTTGTTGATACAGTCGCTCCGAGTATTAGAGAGACACATGTATTATATGTAGCTGATTTTCTCAGCTCTGACATCTATCATTCGATGAGATGTTTGCAGGGAACAGTCGCTTATGTGGAAAGTGAAATGTGTCAAGGAGTCACTATATATAATTACTATCCCGAATATAGGGGTATGAGATACTGTTTATGTATATATAGATGAGGTCTTTCTACCCATCCGAGAAGTAGTCAAGCTGAATGCAACGCTTATATACCTACCGTTTTGCTAGCTTATACTCAGGAGGTTGATGCTGACACAATTGCTCCCCACGAAAAAGAACGCATATTAAGACGACTTGCTCAAAAGAAAAAGATATGTCGCGAGAATATGCCTTTGTCACTTAAATGGCACAGAAATCTAGGAGATCATCCTATGGGGACATACTCCCGCGAGACGAAGGCATCACATCTCAAAAGCCTGTTACGAACCAACAGAAGGGGGTGGCCAGTTCGACGGGCCAGGCATGGAAGGGAGGAGGTACTAGGCCAGATGTAGGGAGAAAGAATCACGATTGGCACAAGTCACGTGATCACAGAGGTGAGCCAGTGAGCCTTGTTTTGTCTGTATTTCCTATGTCTATATAATCTTATGACTCTTCTGTATTTAGTCACTCGTTTAGTCTAGCTCTGTAGCTATCAATCTCATCTTGAATCTTACCCCAATACTCAAGAGTGACTGCTATACTTAACAGCACCTAGCATAGCGGTAGGAGTACCAGTAAACCTCCTTTACGGACCACCTGCTGTTAGTCTTATTATTACCTGTAAATCAAGAACCCCCGCGTATGTCTTATATATCTTTTGATATATAAGAGGTCTATAACAGTAAGCCAGTAAACATGAGATTATTAATAAAAGTGAGCTTTATTTTTTTAAATATTTCTATTATTTATATAATAATAAAAACTTTTTTATATTTAATTATTAATTTAATATAATTTTTTAATTATTAATTTTATTTAATTTATATTTTAAATTTTATATTTTAGTTAAATAATTTAATTTATTTAATATAATAATAAAAATATTAATAAATCTTTTTTATAAATTATTTATTATTAATTTTATTATTATTTATAAATTAAAAATTTAATGTAATATAAATATTAATATAAGAATTTAAATAATAAGTGATTTATAAAATAAATTTATTAAAGAATATTATAAAAATATTTAATAAAATAATAAAATATAAATATATTTATAAATATTTATTTTAAAAAATATATTATATTTAATAAATTAAATTATTTAACTAAAATATAAAATTTAAAATATAAAATTAAAATATAAATTTAAAGAATTTATAAAAATTTTATTAAATTCTAATTATAATTAATTAATTATTATTAATTAAAAATATTATTATAATATAAATAAAAAATAATAATTTAAATAATAAATTAAAAAAAGAAATATTAAAATTAATATTATAAAACTAAAAAATAATAATAATAATTATTTTATAAATATTTATTTTTATAATATTTTAATTAATAAAATTAATATTAAATTAAATTTTAAATATATTAATTTTAAAATAAATTATTATAATTAATTTATTAAAAATTTTAAATTTTAAATTTATATTTTTTAAATAAATAAGATTTTATTTAAAATAATATTAAAAAAATAATAATAATTTTTTATCTTTTAATAAAAAAATATTTAAATAACTTTAATTAATATTAAAAAATTCTTTAAAAATTTTTATATTAAATAAAATTAAATAGAAAATTTAAAACATTTTTATTAATTATAAAAATACTAAAAAATAAATAAAAATAAAATTTAAAAATATTGAAAAATAGAATTTATTAAAAAATAATTTTGTTATTTAAAATAAATTAAAAATATAATAAATTATATTATAAGATTTAAATAATTAATAATAATCTTAAAACTTTTAAAATATATATTATTTTATTTATTCTATATTAAATTAAAAATATAAATTAAAAATAAATTTTATAAAATAAATAAATTTAAAAAGATTAATAAATATATTAATATAATTATTATAATTAAAAAAAAAAATTTTTAAAAAAATTTAAAATAAGAGTTTAAAAAAATTTAAAATAAAAGTTTAAAAAAATTTAAAATAAAACTTTAAATAAATAAATAAAATTAAAAAGTAATTATTTAAAAATATATTTTAAACTAAATTGTTACGAAGAGGGGTGGCCCAAGAGAAGGCCTAGCGCGCGTTGCGCTCTCACACTCGTTCTCCCATTATTAACGCTTATACGGACCCCGCTTACTGCATAAGGGGGTTGGCTGCGACTCCGTTGCTCCGGTCGACATTGATCCCGTCGATCCTGACTGGATTAATGTAGTCGACAGCGACTCTATCGATCCCATCTCGGATCGATGCTGTCGACGACGACCTCGTCGATCCTGGGCCGTCTGTGCCCTGACAAAGCGTATTTCCTATGTCTATATAATCTCATGACTCTCCTGTATTTAGTCACTCGTTTAGTTTAGTTCCTCAGCTATCAATCTCATCTCTATCTTAGACGACTACTATTCTATTGCGACTAGACTAGTGGTGGGAGTACCAGCAAACCTCCCTTACGGACCACCTGCTGTTAGTCTTATTGTTACCTGCAAATCAAGAACCCCCGCGTACGTCTTATATATCTTTCGATATATAAGAGGTCCGTAATAAAATTATTATTACTTTTTAATATTTTTTTTAATTATTAATTTATATTATTTTAAATAAAGTTTTATTTATATAAAAAATGTTTTTATATTTATAAACTTATTATATAACCTAAAGAGTATAATCTTAAAACCTTTAGTTTTTAATAAGCTAGCTATAATAATTTATTTTAAAAAAAATAATAACAATAATAACTTGTTTTCTTTTAATCTTTTTAGTTTTTTTAGTTTTTTTTATTTTTTATTTTTATTAGCTAGTTTAAAAACTAATATACTTAAGGCCTAAGTTAATACTAACTTTATTAGTTAAAATATTATAAAAACAAGTGTTTATAAAATAATAATTATTATTATTATTCTTTGATTTTATAATATTTTTATAATTATTATCTTGTTTACTATAAATATTCTTTAAGCAATTATTTTTAAAATAAGTATAATTAATTTCTATAAAAATATAAGTTTTAATATTATTTTTTTTATTTAATTTATTATTTAAATTATTATTATTTATTTATATTATAATAATATTTTTAATTAATAAAAATTAATTAACTATAATTAAAATTTATTATTTAAATATATTAATATTTATAATTTATTTAATTAATTTAATTTATTAAATAAAATATATTTATATTTTATTATTTTATTAAATATTTTTATAATATCTTTTAATAAACTTGTTTTATAAATTAATTATTACCTAGTTTTCTATATTAATATTTATATTATATTAAATTTTATTAATTAAAAATTATTAAAATATTATAAACCTTTTATATATTAAAAAATATATAGAATATATATAAAGGTTTTTATTTATAAATAATAATAAAATTAATAATAAATAATCTATAAAAAAGTTTATTATTATTTTTATTATTAATCTAGTTATAATAAAATAATAATTATTTATATATAAAATAAAAACTCAAATTAATAATTAAAAAACTAAATTATATAAATATAAAAAATATAAATAAAATAAAGTTTATTTTTTTTAATAATTTAAAATTTACTATTTTATTATTATAATTTAATAATCTAGTAATCCAGAGCTTACTAGCTTACTTTTATAATTATATAACCTATATTAATCGCGGCTTTTTTTTTTTTATATCTGGCCTAGTACCTTTTTGTTTCTACGCCTGGCCTGTTAAACTGGCCACCCTTTTTATTAGTTCATAATATTATAATATATATATCTTTTATAATAAAAAATATTATTTATTATTTTATATTTATATTCTTTTAATTTATATAAAAACTATAATATAATTTTAAATCTTTTTTATTAATTAAAAATATTAAAATAAGTTATTATTTAATTTTTAAAAATTATAAAAATCTTTTAATATAATCAAATATCATAAATAATAAAATATATATATATATATATATAAAATAAAAAATAAAGTATAAAATATATATATTTATTTTTTATTATTAAAATAATAATCTTAAAAAAATATTATAAAGTAATAAAAAAAAATAGTTAATTCGATAAACTAAATATAAAAAGAAAAATTTAATTAATATAAATTGTATAATTATAAAAATAAACTAGTAAGCCTTAGATTATTAAATTATAATAATAAGTTAGTAAGCTTTATATTATTAATAAAAATAAGCTTTATTTTTTTTTAATATTTGTTTTATTTATATAATAATAAAAACTTTTTTATATTTAATTATTTATTTAATTTATATTTATAAACACTTAAAAATAATTATTATATTTAATAATACTTAATATAATAATAAAAATACTAGTAAACTTTTTTTATAAACCATTTATTATTAGTTTTATTATTATTTATAAATTAAAAACCTTTATAAACATTATATATGTTTTTAAGAAATAAATATAAGGTTTATAACAAAGCTATCTTAAAATGGGTAATACTTAGAAAAAAGTGTCTAATTTAACAGCTAGGAATCATATGGTCGTGGACTAAAGATAGGTGTATGTATATAGACTAAACAAGTATGGCTACTACTAGAAGTATAAAGCACGACTAATAGTCCGAGGAGATCAAGAGCTTACTTAGTGGCAGAGAAGACATATACGCGTTAACTCTGGCGAGACGATCGTTCAGGTTGCTGATCGCTATCGCAGCCGAGTTCAGATTAGAGCTAAAGCAATACAATGCCGTCGATACATTTGTAAATGCTTCGCCCTACAAGGCAATATACATGCGAATGCCACTTGGATATAGGAAACCCAGGTCCGTGTTAGAACTTCTGCGAGGGAACACGAGGATCCCCTTTTCTTTGGCAGCGAGAGCTAATCAAGCTACTTAGATCGCTTAGTTATCAACCAGTACCTCATAGACCATATTACTACATAAAACTAGGAGTTCTGATCTTTATACATTATATAATATTTAATTTAATTATTATTTAATTATAAAAAAATATTTTACTTAATCTAAATATATTAGTAAAAAATGGTCTTTTAAAAAAAATACCTTAAGTGGCTGACCTGGGTAGGCGCTATTCTTAACCTGGCTACAACGCCAGGTCCAATGGAAAGACTCGGCCAACGTAGTCTGGCCCCAAGAGAGAGCCGGGCGTGACAAGGATTATGCTGTGGCACATGTAAAAACACTAACGTGCATGAAACAACAGCCGGCTGCGGCTCCGGCTCATGCATAGTTAACAACGGCTTACTGCTGTAGTCTGCTCCACTTGCGGCGGGTGATGGGTATGGGGCCGGGCGGGGTCGGGGGCGGCGCAGATTGTTACTGTTGGTAGTAGGTAGCAGCAGGCTTCGCAGCATAGGAACGGAATGAGAATCGCTTGAGCACATGAAGAACAACATACTTTCCCGCGCTACCCTAAGAGATACCACAGCCTGCAGGCGCCCCAGCACCCAATCTACTCTTCGACGACCCATTTTCGGTGTTTTATCGCAGCGGTTATATTGCGTTTCCGCCCCGCCTGTCACTCTTAAACCTATAGACCGAGATGGGGAGTTGTTATATTGGCTCTTGTTTTACTATTCTGCTTTCTAGCTAAGACAATTATTAGCTTTTGTTATAGTGCTCTATAGGCATACCTCCTTATGGTATGATGACTAACGCGCTTATGCTGCCCTGGTATAAGCTCCAATCAACTCACATACGAGTGTGCTGAAGTGTGCTGTGGATGGATGATATAGTTACGTTGCTGTGCGCTGTGACAGGGAGTAGCGGCCTCAACCGCTGATATAACAATTTTCTTTATCGTGACAACGAAACTTATACTGTATTTTGTATGTAAATAAAGAGTGGATCTCCTTTCAACTTCCATTGATAATGTCCCCGTTGCTAGAAATAGCTTTACTAGTTTAACCTACAAGAGACTCACTGTAATCGGCTACCGCAGGCGAAACAAGAGTGCGATGGTCTCGTGAAGAGTTCGTTGATTGGTTAAGGTATGTGTGCGAGGTTGGCTTGCGCCTCGTATTGATGAACAATCCCAACTGTAGCCCCTCATTGGGTTAGCTACCAATAGCCGGCTTTCGAAAATTCTCTCGGTACATCCCGTTAAATGAGAGTGTCATGCTATGGCTCTAAGCGCCCTGCCCGAGACCTGTGTACCAACAGGTCTACAAGTATAGGTATTGCAGTTGCGGTCATAACACGACCATCTAACAACAAGGGCCTCACTGTACAAGGCATTTTAGATCCCTTAGACAGTAATAGCTTTGATTCGTGTGGAACAGCTAGAATCCAATGCGGCACAGGAGGCGTATCCTGGCCTTCGGTGCGACCTCACCTGCAGGCTGACGCCTCAAGTAGACACCATTTCTGGTTCGGTAACGGAAATTGTCGTTGGAATTTTTCCATTAGGCACCCTCTGAGACCTTATCGTCACCGAAGGATCGCATGCTTGGAGCTCTCTTACGCGGTCTTAAGTATTACTAGGTAATGTCTGGGGGCTGAAGTACGAAGGATTCGGGTTTGGATCGGCGCAGCACAAGAAACGTCTCGAGACTCGAGAGCTTTTACGATATGACATTGGCGAGATATTGCAAGCTTGGATATTTCCAACTTGCCGATGATGTAGATCTAGACTTGTACCCCTGGAGCTCCTCGCATACCGGCAAAAACTCAACGCCGGGACTAGAGCTTTGGGTTTCGCTAGCTTACACTGATCAAGGGCTTTAGTTTTCACATAGCCGGGTCCCAACCACATACCGCCATCGTCGGCTGTATATGACTGCAACCAGCAGGCAATCATCAGCTATCCCGGAATGTTGTTAGGTCGGGGCCAAAAGACATTCCGCTCACCCGTAACCTCTAGGCAGTGTAGTCCAGGAGTGGGTAAATATGGCAGGAGCAGCGGTGTAGGACTATTGAATAGTCATCGTGATGTCGCAGGTCACGGCGAGAATTCACAATGAACCAACATCCAGGACCGGTATGCAACGAAGTGAGTATTTTAAACCAACACGCTCGCGGATTGATGCCGGATGCGACCCTAGTCGGTCATCCATGTAGTTCTCGGAGGGAGACTTGTTAATACGACATGACAACGGAATTCTGCGATGCAACACTCGACACTGACATGCGCCAGGATGGTGCAGCTGCGAATCACCAATGCAAGGTGATATGGACTGAGGTATGCACTGATAGAAAGCACCAACATTGCTTTTCGACTCAATACCTAGGTAGCACTCGGTCTTTCTCACTTCTAGAAGGATAATAGACTGAGCGGATTTCGGCCACTCGTATTAGATGCCTCGTCCTCGAATTGCCACCTGATATCACTCACTTGTTAATACAAGCAGGTGAGTATCTGTAAGCACCGTGTGGGAACTTACAGTTCTGCATCAATTGCATACTCTGTATTTGTTGATGTTACGGTAGTGGTTCCCGCAAAGTCCAAGGCATTGAACTAATTTCTCGATAGGCCGATATATCACTAGAAGGACAACCTTGATATTGTTACGAAGAGGGGTGGCCCAAGAAGAGGCCTAGCGCGCGTTGCGCTCTTACACTCGTTTATCCATTATTAACGCCCATCCGGACCCCGCTTGTTGCATAAGGGGGTTGGTTGCGACTCCGTCGCTCCGGTCGATATTGATCCTATCGGTCCTGACTGGATCAGTCTGGTCGACGGCGACCCTATCGATCCCGTCCTGGATCGATGCTGTCGACGGCGACTTCGTCGATCCTGGGCTGTCTACGCCCTGACGAAGCGTATTCCCTATGTCTATAAAATCTCACGATTCTCCTGTACTTAGTCGCTCGTTTAGTTGAGTTCCTTAGCTATCAATCTCATCTTGAATCTTATACTTATGAACACTCAAGAGTGACTGCTATACTTAACGGCACCTAGTATAGTGGTGGGAGTACCAGTAAAACCTCCCTTACGGACCACCTGCTGTTAGTCTTATTGTTACCTGCAAATCAAGAACCCCCGCGTACGTCTTATATGTCTTTCGATATATAAGAGGTCCGTAACAGATATTAAGCGGGCGCTTGCTCGGAGGCTCAAGCTCCGATTAGCTACTATATGCTTTTGTGGAGAATGAACTAATTATATCGAGGTAGCAGGGCTTAGTCAGCGTTCCCCTGACGTGAAAAAAGGGGTCAAAAAATGTACAAGTTTCAGAGTCACTTGACACGACGCTAGAGATCCGCGTGCAGCCTCAAGTCCCTTGAGCTCGCCCCAACATAAGCAGTCTTGGGATAACTCGTGACCTTCCAGTCCTGCGCTTCAATATCCCAATTACTAAGATCTCGATATGTCACATTGAAAGCGACCGTCTTCGTCTCCCCTGCGTCGAGCTCGACCTCGTCAAACCCGCGAAGAGCTACCTTGGGCTCTTCAGGGCCGCCAAGGGAGACGTACTAGAGGTGCAGTCAGTGACTGATGAACTCAATAGATAGGAGAGAAGCTTTATACGTACCAGCTGAGGAATATCGGTGCCCAGTACCTCACCCGAGTTGGTGACGTCCACAGTAATGATATAGACCACCTTGTACAGCTCGGGATTTCCACCAGGTGCACCACCAGCAGGCAGTATAGGCTGCGCCGACCTATTGTGAGCCGCATAGGGAAAGTCCGGCGTGCCGGTATTATCCGGGATATCCGTATTGTTGATCCACGAGTATATAAACCCGGGAACCTTCTGGAACCCCTCCGGCGCGAGCGCACTCACAGGATCGTAGTTGATGCCCCCGAACGTCGGCCCGGCGATCGTGTCGCCGCTCGCGGGGACGTAGGGCCCTACATCCTGCTTTTTCACCGTCAAGTTGGTGTATGAGAAGGTGGTATAGCTAAGCCCGAAGCCGAATTCAAAGCTCGGCTCGATGCCCTCGCGGTCGAAGTATCGGTAGTCTATGAACGAGCCTTCGGTGAAGTCCTGCTGTGGCTGCTGCGGGTTACTTGGGTTGACGAGCGTGGTGATGCCCCAATCCTCAGCTGCTTTTCCCCATGTGAAAGGGCTTCTGCCTTGCGGGTTGACTTTCCCATATAGAACGTCAGTCAACGAGTTGCCTGACTCCTGACCGGGGAGACCAGCCCACAGAATCGCCGTCACATTTGGATGCGTCTTGACGTGCTCAATGAGCACAGGCCCAACGCTGTGGATTACTACGATCGTGTTGGGGTTAATCGATCCCACAGCCGCAATAAGTTCGTCGCCGCCGTTCCAGAGCGTGAGATTCTTTCTGTCGCCGAAGTTGCCGTCAAGTGTTGTATATCCTTCACCTGAGTTGGCGTTCACAAATACGATGGAAGTAGATGTATTGCTGGCGGCAGCGCGGGCGGCGTTGAGATCCCAGTTGCTCTTGATATTAGTGAACAAAGTCCCATCCGCGCTAGCTTGCTTTTCCAGTGCAGTTGCAGGAGATACCAGATAGGGGAACTCGGCGGTCGCAGAACCCCATCCCATCGCCAGCGTACCTACGTCGCATATCCTATCAACACAAGCATTAGGTCCGCCGGGGTTGTCTTGCGCGTCCTCGCCAATGATTGCGATGCTGACTGGTTTCTTCAATGGTAGAGCATTTTCAGTGTTCTTCAGGAGCACAACCGACTTGGCACCCATCTCCCTGATAAGCTCGGCGTGATTTCCCTGCACATCAACATGCTCGTTCACGGTTGTGTTCCCAGTCTTAGAATGCCAGTACCGGGGACCGACAGTCTCATTCGTCCACGAGGAGTAGTTTATATCGATCTGCTTCGTGTCTCTTCCCACCTTGTAGAATGCCGCCATGATTCGCACTACCATGTCATCAAGTCGAAACTGCGAAAGAGCGAGCGACAGAGCCGCTTCGGTTAATTCGCCACCCCAGTACGAGTTGTATGTGGAATTTCGAACTCCGTCGCCAGGCATCGTCATATCAAGGCCAGCAAGAGAACTTGCCACGGTGCTATGCTGCCCGCCCCAGTCCGAAACAACTGCAAATTACGGTCAACAAGATGCTTTCGATATGAAGCTATTTCAAGGCTCGTGTCTAGCGCTTGTAGGATTTTGAGTCGGCCCCAGGTTTTCGTCCGCTCCTCCAAGGGGCCATAATACTTGTCATTGCATATAGCACATATTAGGAATGAAGAGACGTCTCACATACCAAAGCCTTGGAAACCAAGCTCATTTTTTAAAAGTCGATTAAGAACATACGAGTTCTCGCATGCATAAGTGCTATTGATCTTATTGTAAGAACACATGACGCTTCCCACACCAGCACGAACTGCATCCGCGAACGGCCTATGAAGTAAAATGTTGTTAGTCACCGATCAACCCAATAGCGTATCTAAGCTCCCCTTCAAATCATTGGTTGTCCTTTCTAGAAGCACTGCGAGAGGTCTTGAGGACTCACCATAGATAGAGCTCATGCATGGTCTTATCGTCAATGTTGCTGCTAATCGAGCCTCGGAAATGCTCCTGCTCGTTCAAGATATAATGCTTCACGCTCGCAATGACGCCCGCACTCTGCGTGCCTTCAACTGTTTGTGCAACGGCGATGCCAGCCAGCACAGGGTCGGGGCCAAAAGCTTCAAAATTGCGTCCACCTGCCGGATCGCGACCCAAAGGACCAACGACGGGGCCAAGTTGGACGTCTACATATATGTTAGGATCAGCTATGGGCCTGCTGTTATATACGTACCAATTCCCTTGTCCCTAAACTCTGCACCCAAGGCCTCTCCTCGTCTTCGGATCAGCGATCTAGACCACGTAGCTGCAGCATTAATACCCGCAGGAAACGCCGAGTTGAGATCAGCTGAATAACGTTCTGCATCAGCAAAGCATCTTCCACACGATTCTCACGATATGGTATCTTTCGCCCGCCATTTACTCTTCTCTTCGGGGTCTTAGCTTGCCCTTGCCCATGAATCGCGAGGCCAAGTCCAAACAAATCTTGCAAAGCTAACGATGGACTTACTGTACCTGATCCCTACAGGTCCATCTTGAAGGCACAGTTCTCTGAACCCCAGGCGGGGGATGCTGCCCGTATTACCCGTGCATCGATCTGCCTGGTTACCGGTGCCCGTAGTCAAATTGACTTTTTCCACGAGCGTCAATTTAGACACTGTTTAGGAGAACATAGTCAGCAATTTCCATTCTACCGTATGTAATTGTAATTATCGTCTTCGAGAATCAGGAGCCACAAGAGCGTAAATCGTGGTCTGACCACTCAAGCTCCAAGGCGCAATGGAAGAGAGGTATGGAGGTCTTGAGATGCTGACCGAATTGGTGCGCTCGCAAGTACGCATCGTCCCAGCCATCAGGACCGCCGGCACTCCAAGGAGAGGGGTAAGAGTCGGGGGAGCTGGGAGCAGGATCCGCGAGTGATGTACTGCCGCTCACGAGGGCGAGAGTGAGGACGAGTGCCAGTGACTTTGCATACATCATCACATTCAAAAGTGCAATAGGATCTTAAACCAGACGATCAAAGCTGTCAATCGCAGCTGAAATGCGCGTGGCTTTCGACTTCAACTTAAGACTACGATAGAAGACTCATGCCCTCACGTATGGAAGAATGATATGTCGCAATCTTTTAAAGTGTGTGAAAGATTCGTAAAAGTGACCGGGATTGATTTCCGGCAGAATGCAGGAACCCATTATTTCGCAGGTAGCGAAAAGCAAAATCTGGGTAAATTCAACAGCAAGAGTCTGTAGTGATACGAACATCTCTTAGCTGGTATAGCATCTGCAGATTCTGTAATCTCATCGCATTCGCTAGCGTGACTGATATAACCGGATGGAAAACAAGGTAACCTCTTATTGCTGCCAAGCCTGCTATGCGAGCACAAGACCTGGACGGCATACAGATTGTAGGATCATGGCTGTGAGAAAACGCAATGGCACAATTCTTCTGCTAAAATACACTGGAAACGGGATGTCAGTTGGCCATTTCTATGTCTGGTGAATAATGTTCATAAAAGCGATAGTCGATCAACATACCGTCACGACACTCAGACCTACTGTAGTCCTCAAGCATAGTACCTAAAACACCATCGAGTTCGTAAATCAATATCATAGCTAAGAACCAGCTGCCCCGACGCCTAGGAAAATTTGCTCGTGATAGATCCTAGCAACATCTTTCTCTTTTGGCTGCTTACAAACTTGCTTGCATCTTCGGACCACTTCTGGCTACTCGCAGCGATATTATCTAGGCCATCGCTCACGATGTTCAGCTTCTCCGTTCGCTCATTCAGTTGCCGAGTGAGATAGTCACCCCAGCCTTCTTGGCTCGGGCTGGACGGTCCGGCCCGGGCCTGCTCTTCCATTGCCGCCGAGGCCGCAAGCATTCGTTTGCTCGGAGGTCTCCCTGCACCACCAATCAAAAGGTCAAGATCTGTGGGAGATATGTATTGTGTTCCCGAGATCCACTGCATGTTTGAGATGGTTGGGCGGGGTGGTATCGCGAGACCGGGGTTAACGAGTATATCCGCCGAATTCTCTAGCTCCTTGCCGGTTCCCCACACTTGCAAGACCACTATCTCCGATGGTCCCGCCCAGCAAATTACTTCGCCGTCCTCGGTGACCAGTGAATTTGAAACATGGCCGCCGTCCATCATTGATAAGGGAGCATTACCGATCTCTTTCAATCCCGGTAAGCTAAATGCTCGCGTAGTCCGATCTCCGAAGACGCCGACTAACGCCATTCCATGTAGCTCAAACTCAGTTACAGCAGCAGCACTACACAAGCAATCGTTGAATGATTTCGAAGCCCCCTTAGCAGTCGCAGGTTTGAATATCCGCACTTCTGTTTGTGTGACTTAAAAATAGTTAGCAAATAATCATCTTGTATTGCAAGTCTTCTACACTCACCAACAACAAGTAGGCCGTTCACGTGTCTGCCTTCTCGAAGACCAGCGACAGTATGACCTGTCGCTACTGCTGGCTTTCCAGTATCGGCTACGACGGGGCAGATAGACACCACCTCGTCACCCAACGTGCTTATCCCGGCGAGCTCAGCCTTGAAGCTTGAGCCAGACGGCAAAAGCCTTAAGGTGATGACTTTTCCTAATTTTGTGCCGATAAGGCAGCATATGCTGGAATACTTGTCGTCGTCCAAGGTGAGCACCGCAAATTCAAGAACGACCGGCCAGTCTTTCTCGGTTGACGTATTGGAGCGACCCCTAAGGAATGATGACTTCTTCTCTGGCTTAGCCAAATCAGCCATTGATGATTGAAACATGACCGAAGGCCCTCGCAGATCAATGATACTGAAGAATCCGTTCTCGGAACCGACCGCGATGAAGCCGACATCAGATACCTTGACAGCACTTATCGGCCCTTGCATCATCTCATAAAGAGAGAAAGGTTGTAATCCGATCTTGAGATTAGGCTCTGACCTACCCCTGATGTCTGAAAGTCCGCCGGGATTGGATGGTAACTCTTGATTTGCCGGCTGGCCGTAGAACTTATTGGTATCCCACCTATAGATGATCAATTCTCCCTTGCTCGTGCCGATGGCGAATTCTGGACTCTCTGCAGCCATATTCATTGCAGTAATAGTGACATCCTCAAAGCGGTTCAGAGCTCTAGCCACGTCGACTTGAAGCTGCGTGGGGTTCTCGATTTCGTCTCCATGGCCGATGTCCCAGACTCGAACGGTGCTATCTGCATGGGCAACCTGAATTATCGTCCGACCTTCGAAACGTCGCCGTGGTCGAGGTGCTTCGGCTCCGCCTTTGAGGATCGGCTCTCCCATAGGACGATTCTCGACCATGCCTAGCCACCTATCACGGCCAAGCGTAGAACTTGCGATCTTAGTGGCAAAGGGATGAACAAACGACAGGGATGGGTGGAGCTGGTTGGTCGGTGAAATTGGGTAGCCACTTGGAAAGCTCATTGTAATCACTTGCCCAGATGATAGCAGGGCTAATATTGCAACTGGATCTTGGGCACCAGCGAAATGTGGCGATGATCGGGGAATTAGGAAAAAGTTGGCTACCTCAGCGCCGATTGGGGTTTCAAGGGTACTTCGCCGCTTGCCCTTGAGATAATCAGCCAGAATCTGCCAGGAGGAAGTAGCGTAGTTTGGTGTGATCCCAAGCTCAACGAAAGTCAATCCGGTCGAAGGCTCATCCAACGGTTGGCCACCAGTGACCAGTAGCCCAGAATCTTCCGGGTTCTGCTTGCAACACCAGGCTACTTGCGAGTAGGGATGTTTTGGCTTGGAACCTTCTGGGCGCGCCGCTGGCTGAACCACGTTGAAATCGTACAAGGTACGTGCCATGACCAAGCGTCCATCCTTCGAAGTATCCCAAAACACCAAACTGGCATCATCATGCGCGGTGAGTACAAACGTTCCGGTCGGATGCCACAGAGCATGGGTGAGCTTGGGCTTTCTCAGAGTATCCACCGCCTGGTGACTGCCACCGGGTGCGCCAGGAGGAACCTGGTATTCGAAAAACATGGTAGGTTGGTTTTGCTTGAAGGAATAAATGACAGCGCCATGGCTATAGCCTATCAAAAGCTTCCCGACGTCACGCGGATGTATTTGCAGTGATACAAGAGCAACGGCTCGAGCCCGCGGATCCCTTTCGGTCCAAAAGTTTGGCAGGCGAAACTGGGAGAAGCGTTGGCGATCGAGATCGTAGGCATACACCTCACCAGTTTGGAGACCGACGAAGCACCAGTCCAGCATAGGATCAGTTAGCATCCGCACGACCATGCCTGGGGCTTGGAAGCTGGTGAGCCGATCACCAGCATCAAGGTCCCATATCGTCACCTCGTTCTTGGTGTCGAGACTAATTAGACGATTGGCGCAGAACTGGACATCCGCAAAGGAGCGTGGCCGTGAGGGATCGAAGAACTTGTGAACCCTGGATTGGCCAAACACATAGATTTTCCCACTGCCGAACCTCGACTCATTGGTACCCACGGCGAGCAGAGACTGAACGGGGTCATAGGCCATACAGCTGTCCAACACGATATGTGAGTGTGACTCCGCAGCGAAGGCATAGGTACCCTAGAAGTACCAAGTAGGTTAAGCGGATAACAAGGCTAGCTTCGCGCGACATACCTAATCTGGGAATTGATGCCATATCGGGACCGTTCATCTGGGGCAAACAGCCCCGGCAAGATGTTGGCAGACAGGTCATTTTGCATGCCTGCCTGCTTGCCTCTGAGAAAGCTCGCCATGGCGAGAGACGACGCCCAACAACACGAAGACGAAAACAAAAGAGGATTGATCTTTGGAGAGACAGACAAAATATCCTTTAGGAGCCTAGACTTCCTCTCGTTTGTAGCGGGATGAATAACCTTTGAAACTTGAATGGCTGACATTAGTACACTCAGCTTCTGACAGGCGGCTAAGACGGCTACAGCCAGAGGTGTGCGCATACGTCAGTGCCCCTCCAGGTATGCAGCTGGATACCTGCATATCTTTTTAAGTACTAAAGACTCTTAGTTACAAGCAACGCCGCTTTACTTACTGTATATTAGTCACCAACACCCCATAGTGACGAAGCTTAATTTTTGGAGTTAACGACAGATCAAGAGGACCTAGTTTCTGAGATGATAATCTATCGCAAGTTGCTACGTAGCCTTTCAGTTTAAACCACTTGTTCCTGAGGCACTGGCATAAACGCCTTCTGGAGTGCTAGATAATCTGCTTAATATAATTAACCCCCATAAGTTCATATATTTGCTCCTTCTTAGAGTAGTGGTCCAGAGCTTCTCTAGGGACTTACCTACATGGGTGCCCAAGACAGGGGCCAATCAAGCAACTGGCCCAGGGGTATGTGCAAACACAGTGTGGAGGACATGCATAGACACTGTCCTCGCGGAGTTGGCAGCAGCTTGGTCTCTACTGAATTCTTGTTGTGTCTGTGCCCGTCTAATCACCTTCCTATTTCTTGCATAAGGCTCTTTGGTCACTTTGAGAGAAATTCATCCAAACAGATTCTACAAATACCATATGTGGCCAACGGACTATGAAGTAATTGCAGCAGGGGTTCCGTAATCCATGGCGTGCTGTCACACGGAGACCTACATCGGAAGATACGGAGATAACGGAGTAAGCCCAAAAGACTGTTGGCTGCAGGAGACTTCTGAATAATACCCAACGAGAGGGGCTGTAGCCTATTATAGCAGATTATACCTAGATACCTAGGACTTTCCTCGTCTATATAAGGCCTAAAGATTTCTAGGAGGAAAAAAAGAAACCTAGGAATTAAAAGACCTTAAGACCCCTAGTTAATTATTAATAAATTATAACTAAATTCTAAGCCTTTTATAAAAGCCCTTGTTATAAATAATTAACTACTTTTTTAAAAATATTATTATTTGTAATTAATATTAAGTTTATATTATTTATTTAATATTTTTAAATAATAATTTATTTTTTTATAAATAAAAACTTTTTTAATTAATTTTATTTTATATTAATATTATAAAATAATTATTTTTAATATTTTTATTATTTAAAAATATTTTATATTTTTAAAATAAAAATTTAAAGAATTATTAATAAAATAATTTATTTTTTATATATTATATTAATTTTTAATAGTTTTTATTTTTAATTATATTAAAATTTAATAAATTATAATTATTTATATAAATATTAAATTTTGTATATTTTTAAAAAAAGTTTTTAATTTTATTAATTATTTTATTAAATATAATTATTAATAATAAATTAAAATAATCTTAATTTTTTTAATAATATTTTTATTTTATATAATTTTTTAATATTTAATAAAATTAATATTAATAAGAATTTATTTATATTAAATATAATTATAAATAATTTTTAAAATAAATACTTAAAATATATTTATAAATAAAAAGTTTATATAAAGTTGTTTAATTTTTATTTAAATATATTTATAATTTAAATATATAATAAAAGAAATATTTAAAAAATATATATATTATATAATATATAATATATATAATATTTTTTAAAAAATAATTAAATTTTAATTAATAAAAAAAAAAATAATTAAATTATTTTTAAATTAATGTTATTTAAAGAAATAATAAATTTTTTAAAGAAATTTAAAAAATTATAATTTATTTTTTTATAAATTTTAAAATAAAAAATATTATTATTATTTATTTTAAAGAAATAATAAATTATTATAATATTATAAAGAGGGGTGACCTAAGAGGAGGCCTAGCGCGCGTTGCGCTTTTATACTTGTTTATTTATTATTAACGCTTATATAAACCCCGCTTATAATATAAGGGGGGATTGGTAATAATTTTATTGCTCCAGTTAATAATAATTTTATTAATTTTGTTTTAAATTAATATTATTAATAATAATTTTATTAGTTTTAGATTATTTATATTTAATAAATTATGTTTTTTATATTTATAAAATCTTATAATATTTTTATGTTTAAATAATTATTTAACTTAGTTTTTTGATTATTAATTTTAGTTTTTATTTTATTATAATTAAATTAATAATAAAAATATTAATGAACCTTTTTTATAAATTATTTATTATTAGTTTTATTATTATTTATAAATTAAGAATCTTTATATATATTTTATATATTCTTTAATATATAAAAGGTTTATAATATTTTAATAACTTTTTAATTAATAAGATTTAATATAATATAAATATTAATATAAAAAACTAAATAGTAATTAATTAAGTAAATTATAAAACCTAAAATATAAAATTAAAATATAAGTTTAGAGATTTTATAAATATTTTAATGAATTATAAATATTAATATACCTAAATAATAAACCCTAGTTATAATTAATTAATTATTATTAATTAAAAATATTATTATAATATAAATAAATAATAATAATTTAAATAATAAATTAAATAAAAAAAATAATATTAAGATTAATATTTTTATTTAAGTTAATTATATTTATTTTAAAAAGAATTTTTTAAAAAATATTTATATTAATTAAAATAATAATTATATAAATATTATAAAATTAAAAAATAATAATAATAATATTTATTATTATAATAATAATAATTATTATTTTATAAACACTTGTTTTTATAATACTTTAATTAATAAAATTAATATTAGTTTAAACCTTAAATATACTAGTTTTTAAACCAGCCGATAAAAATAAAAAACTAAAAAAACAAAAGAAGTTAAAAAAACCAGAAAGGCTAAAAGAACTAAAAGAACCAGAAAAATCAAAAGAAGAAAAGTTATTATTATTATTATTACCTTTAGAACAAATCATTATAGCTAGCCTACTAAAGACCAAGGGGTTTAAGCCTATACCCCCTAAGCTATATAATAGGTCTATAGATATAAAAGCATTTTTTATATAAATAAGACTTTATTTAAGATAATATAAGTTAATAATTAAAAAAGATTATTAAAAAAGAATAATAGTTTTTTAATTTTTAATAAAAAAGATATTTAAATAGTTTTAACTAATATTAAAAAATTATTTAAAATCTTTTATATTAAATAAAACTAAATAAAAAACTTAGAAAATGTTTATTAATTATAGAAATTTTAAAAAATAAATAAAAATATTATTTAAAAATATTAAAAAAATAAAATATATTAAAAAATAGTTTTATTGCCTAAAATAAACTAAGGATATAATAAACTATATTATAAATTTTAAATAATTAATAATAATTCTAAAACTATTAGACTATATATTATTTTATTTATTTTATATAAAATTAAAAATATAAATTAAAAATAGATTTTATAAAATAAATAAGCCTAAAAAAATTAATAAATATATTAATATATTTATTATACTTAATTAATAATTATTTAATAATTACTTTTAAAAAAAGAAACTATTATAATTAAAAGGAATAGTTCTTAAGAAAATATAAGATAAAAATCTAAATAAATAGATAAAATCAGGAAATAATTATTTAAAAATATATTTTAGGTTAAATATTTTTTATTATTATACCGCTTTAAAAAAAAAAATAAAACAAACTATTAAAAAAAAAAGATTTTTTAGCCTAAAAAAATATATAAATAATAAGAATTAACTAAAAAATAATATATTTTTAAAACAAGAGTATAAGGTTATTATTTTAAACTAAATAAATAGTTTTATATTTAATAAAATAAAATACCTAATTTATAAAGATTTAAAAAAAATATATATAAATATTATTTAAAAACTAAATAATCTTTAAGATAAATTATAAAAGAATATATATACTATAAAAATAATTAAGATTATATAATATATAATTTTAAAAAATAGTTTAATTAAAAATAAAAGATTATTAATAATAATAAACCAATATTATTAATAAATTTAAATAATTATAAAAAAGCTTTTATAACCAGGTTTAAAATATAACTTAAAAATAAATCTTGTTTTAAAAAATAAAATTATAAATATAATTAATATTATTATAATATAGATTATAAATAGCTTAAATAATTAATATTTAAAAATATTTAAAAAGGTAAAATAGTTTATTAAATACTAGAAAATAAAAAAATTAAAAGAAAAATTAAAAAAACTATTTTAAATAAGCTTAAAGAAATAAAAAAAGTTTTTTTATAGCCCAGAATATAGAAACTATAAAAGAATAATAAAATATTATTAATTAAAATGAAAACTAATATTATATATATTCTTTAATTAATTATTTAATTAATTATTAAAAACTATAAATATAATAAAATAAAATAAAGAAATAATAATCTTTTAATATTTAAATATTTAAAATAGATTATATAAATAATAATAAATAAACTATATATAATAAATTATAAAATTATAATATAAATAAAATATTAAAATAAATAATAATTATAAAGATTATTAACTAATAAAAGTATAATTGTTTTATAAATAATTTATAAAAAACAAAAAAATAAAAAACTATATTTTATAATATAATTAAAAATAATAATCAAAAAATATTTTTTATTTAATAAAAAATTAAATAAAGAAAACTTATATTATAAAAAACTAAAGAAATATTAAATTAGATATTTATTAAAATATTTTATTTAAAAGAATAAAAAAATAAAAACTAAAAAATAAAAAGGATTTTTATCTTAAAGGTAATAAATAACCAAGATAATTAAAACCTTATAAAAAGTTCGATATAATATAAACAAAAACTAATTTAAAATTAAATTTAAATATTAAAAAGAAATATATAAAGCTTTAATAGATTTTAAAATATAAGTAAATATTATATTATTGAAAATAATAAAATAACATTATATCCTTTAAAAATATAAGCTAAAATTCTAGAAGATTATAAGATTTAATAAAAATATTTTTAATTATAATAATAGCCGAATATTTAAAAAAGATAATATCTTTTAATATATTAATATAAAAATATAAAAAATAAACTATGTTTAATATTATTAATATCTTTAAATATAATATTATTTTAAAAATATTATAATTAATAATTAATAAATAAAAGAAATTATTAAAAATATATTTAAAAATATATTATAAATTTTATAAATTATTTTTAAAATAAAAAGATTTTTAAATATAATCTTTAAGATTATTATATTTTAATTAAAAAAGAATATTAATTAAAATTTTATTAAGTTTATTATATAAAACTAAATAAAATAAAAGCCTTATAAAAATATATTTAAAAAAACCTAGCTAAAGGATTTATTAAAGAATTATGATTATTTTATAATTATTTCATGATTATAATACTAAAAATAAAAAATAAAAAATAAATAATTAATAAAAACAAAAATTTAATATAATAAATAATAATAAACTACCGGCTATTAAATAAAATTATAATATTAAATAAGTATTTATTTATTTTATTAATAATAATAAAAGAAAATATTAATTAAATATAATAATTTATAATATTTAATATATTAAATAAATATTATATTATTTATATAATAAAAGAAAAATAATTATTTAAATAATATATAAATTATATAAATACTTGGTAATATTATAGAAATTGTAAAATATATTAGCTAGCTTTTAATATATAATAATAATAATATTATAATAGTTTTTATATAAATTTATATTTATTTATCTAGATGATATTTTAATTTATTTAAATATATTTACAAAATATAAAAAATATATAGTTTTAATATTAAAAATACTTTAAAAGGCCGGACTATAATTAAACCTAAAGAATATATATATAATATATATAAAAGATTAACCTTTTAAGATTTATAATTATATTTAAATAAATAAAAATATAATTTTTAAAAATTGATATAATATATAATTAAAGAATTCTAATAATAATAATAATAATAAATATTAAATAAGTTTTAGGATTTTTTAATTATATTTATATATTTATTAAAAACTTTAGAAATATAATATAATATTTTATAAAATATATAATAAAAGAATATAAAAAAAAAACCTTTTTAATTTCAAAAAAAGTATAAAAGGCTGTTAAAGAATTAAAACTTAGAATAACTTTTGACCTGGTCGTCAGGTTATTAAACCAAAAAAAAAAAAAAAGCTTAAAATAAATACTTTAAATAAAATAATTATAAGAATATTTAAACAGCTTAAAAATAATAAAACATAATATTTAATAATTTATTATTTAAAAATATTAAAAGATATAATATTATATTATTTTATTTATAATAAAGAATTTTTTATAATTATTATAATATTTAAAAAATAAAAACTATTTTTTATTAAAATACTAAAACTAATTAAAATCTATTTAGATTATAAAAACCTAATAAAATTTATAATTATATAAAAAATTATTAAATAATATAAAAACTAAATAGTTTCTTTTTAAAAATTTAATTTTAAAATATATTATATTAAAAAAAAAGAAAATATTTAAACTAATATATTTAATCAATAAGGTTAAAAAAGGTTTAAGGTTTTAAAATAAAATATTTAAATATTATACCCTTAATAAAATAAAAGCTTGAAAATTTAAATTATTTTTAAAAATCTTTTAAATATATAATTATAATAAATATATAATTTAAAAAAGCTAGTAAAACTATATAAATAAAGAAAATAGAAAAATAATAAGCTAATATATAAGTAAAAGATTTATATACTAGAAGCCTTATAAAATAAATGTATTAAAGACTTTTATAAATATTTATTATATAAATATTAAGAAATAATTAACACTATATAATAATTATAAAAGAAATATAATTTCCTAAGATTATAAAAAATAATCAAGTTTATAATAAAAGGTTATAATATTTATAATAAAGCCAAGGCTTTATAATATAAGCCTTATAAAATGTTATAACTAATATAAATATTTAAATAAATATAATATATAATTATTTAAGATTTTATTATTAAATTATTTTTATTAATGAACTTAATTATAAAAATATAATATAATAAAATATAAGTAATTATTAACTAATTTATAAAATATAATTATTAAATAATTTATATATACTTTTATTTATTAGTATTTAAATAAATATAAAATATTAAAAAAAATTATTTTTAATTATAATAAACTTTTTATATTTAAGTTTAAAATAAGTTTTTTTAAATAATTAAATTAAACTTTGAAATAATATTTTTAAAATTATATTAATCATTAATAAAATAATTAAATAAAATTATTATTAATTATATAAATTATTTATAATACATTATTTTATAAAATAGTTTATAAATAAATAATTATTATTAAAACATAAAAAGAATTATTAATAAAAATATTTATTATTATAATTATAATATTTTAAATTTAAATTATTATTATAAAAATCAAAATATTATAAATAAAACTATAAATATAATTTAATTCTTTTAATAATAAATATAATAATATTATAATAAAGAAAGAATTAAAAAACCAATTTTAATAAAAATAAAATATAATTTTAAAGATTTTATAAATTAAATTTTAAAAAACTTGGTTTTTTTAAAATTAAAAAAATTATTTTATTAATTAATTATAAATTATTATTATTAAAAAATATATCAATAAAAACTTAGTTTAAAATAAAAAATAATTAAGATAAAATAATATTAAGTATTTTATTAAATAAAAAAAATATTTATATATTAATAACATTTAAAAACCTAGAAAATATTTAGAAATTATTATAATTATTATAGATTAATTTTATTATTAATACCCTGATCGCTTAAAACCAAGAGTAAAAAGTCGACCTTTTAGGCACTATTTAGTATATTTTAATCTAGCCTTAAAATAGCCTTAAATTAATTATTACCAGGTATTATTAAAGAATTTATTTTTTATATTTCTTATATTTATATTTCTTATAATTTTATTTTATTTTATTTTATTTATTTTAGTTTATTTAGCTTGTTTATATTATTAATACTATCAATAATAGCTTAAATTATTTTATTATATTATAGTTTCTTTTATATTTAAAAGCGGTAAGTTTTTATTTTTACTTTTTCTTTTTTCTTTTCTTTTTTTTAAACGTTTTCTTTAACTTAAGGTAATAATAAGCTATTTTTTATAATTACTTTAATAAAAGCTTTTATATATTATAATTTATCTATTTAAATTAAATATAAAATATATATTAACTAAAATTAATAAAATATATTTTGTAAAGTAAACTATAATATTTATAATAAAAAAGGATATTATTTAAAAAAATAAAAATATTTAATAATATATTTTTTTATATAACTAAATATTATTATAAAAAATATATAAAAAAAAACAAGAACTTATTTATTATTAAAATAATAATAATAAAAAATATTATAAAAAAAGGTGGCCTAAAAAAAGGCCTAGCTGTTACGGACCTCTTATATATCGGAAGATATATAAGACGTACGCGGGGGTTCTTGATTTGCAGGTAACAATAAGACTAACAGCAGGTGGTCCGTAAGGGAGGTTTTACTGGTACTCCCACCACTAGTCTAGTCGCGATAGAATAGTAGTCGCTCTTAGATGTTCAAAGTATGAAGTGAAATAAGAGTGTGAGATTGATAGCTAGAGAGCTAGAATAAACGAGTGACTAGATACAGGAAATCATGATCATTATATAGACATAGGAAATAGTAACAGGAACTCCTCATAGTCTGGATCATCGTGAGCCAGTGAGCCTGGATCACCGTGAGCCAGTGAGCCTGGATCACCGTGAGCCAGTGAGCCTGGATCACCGTGAGCCAGTGAGCCTGGGTCACCGTGAGCCAGTGAGCCAGGTGAGTGGTCACGTGACTGAGGATGGGAAAGAAGCAAGAGTCAGCAGAACATTGGGCCGCCACCTTGGCCACCTTAGCGCCAACACACATGTTCCCGTAACACTAGCATATATTATGCTTTTATATTTATTTATTTATTATTAATACTTATATTAACCTTATTTATTATATAAAAAGGGATTGATTATAATTTCATTATTTTAATTAATAATAATCCTATTGGTCTTAAACTATTTATATTTATAAAATCTTATAATTTTTATATATTTAGTTCCTTATTTAATTTAGTCTTTTAGTTATTAATCTCAGTTTTTATTTTATATATAAACAATTATTATTTTATTATAACTAAATTAATGATAAAAATATTAATAAACTTCTTTTATAAACTATTTATTATTAATTTTATTATTATTTATAAATCAAGAACCCTAATATATATTTTATATATTTTTTAATATATAAAAGGTTTATATTATATAATTGTATTTTATAAATGTTATAAAAGAAATTTATAAAATAATAAATAATTAAATAGTAATTATTAATACATAAATCAATTAATTATTAAATTATAAATATATTAATTTAGTTTAATTAGAAAAATTAAAAATTCATATTTAAATAATTTTTAAAAGATTTAAAAAATAATTTAATATAAATTTTATTATAAAGGAATTTTAAAAATAGAGAGTTTTAATTAATTTTATTAATTATTTTATTTATATATTTTGTATAGTTATAAAAAATATTAATTTTATTATCATAATTTTAAATTTTATTTAATTTAATAAACTTTATATTTTTAATAATAATAATATTTTTAAGTTTTTATTATAATAAAATAAAATATAAAATTATATAAAAATATATATAAGAGAAATTCTTTTAATAAATATTATATTGATTAAATTAGTTTTTTATTTATAAATAAAATTATTTTATATTTAATAAATTTTTTAAATAATATTAAAAATATAATTTAAAAATCTTTTAATTATTTATAAAAATTAAATATTAAAATAATATCGCGTAATTCTTTATTAAAGTTTTTAATTATAATAATATTATAAAATATCTATTATTAAAGTTTATTAAAAATAATTTATTATAATTAAAATTATATTTTTAAAAATAATAATATATTTTTAAATATTATATAAATATTAATATTGTTTATATAAATATATTAAAATATTTTAAATTATTATTAAAAAATTAATTTGTTTTAATAAAAAAACTTTTAAAATTAAACTAATAATTTTAAAATAAAAAGCTTTATTTTTATTTAAATAATTAAAATTAATTTTCTTAAAAAAAAAATTTTTAATAAAAAAAATAAAGTTAAATTTAAAAATAAAAATGAATAATAATTTAATATTATTATTATTTTTTAAAGAATTAAATAATTAATTATTAATAAATATAAAATAAATAAAATTCATTATTAATAATATAATTATAATAATTATTATATATTTAATTGTTTTATTAATAAAGAAATTATTACTAGCTTTTAAAAAAACTTTTATTATAAAGAAATAAAAATAAAAGAAATTAAAATATTATTTTTTAAAAAAACTAAAATTAATATAATAATTTAAAATAATTTAAACTTTTATATTTTTAATAAAACTTTATAATATATTAAATAGAATTTTATACATATATATATTAATAAACGCGGTATAAATAATTTAACCATTTTTTAAAAAAAAAACTTTTAACTTATATTTAAATTAAAAGTTTATTATTTTTATAATTTCTATATTTAATAATAAATAATATTTAATTGATATATTTTTAAATATTAAAAATTTAGTTTTAATTATATTTTTTTTTAAGGTTTAGAAATAAAAATTATTTGTTATTAAAGATTTTATATTATAATTTATAATAATATTTAATATATTTTATATAGAATTAATAAAATATTATTCTATATATTTTAATTTTAAAATTAATATTATAAATAATAAATATAATATAATATTATTTTAATAATGATTAAAATAATATTAATTTATTTATTTATTTAAAAATACTGGTAAGATAATTTTTAATATAATTATAAATAAAACTTTTATAATTATTTTATATAAAGTTATAGAAAATATTATAAAAAAAAATTTAAAAAAAGTTTAAAAGAAATTTTTTATTATAATAAAAATTATAATATAATAATTCTTTAATTATTAATTATAAAATTATTTTATTAGTTTTATTAAATAAATTCTCTATTATAAATAAACAGAACTAAATATTTTTAAATTATAATTAAAGAAAATATTAAAAATTAAATAAATCTATAAGTTTATTTTATTATATAATGTTTTTTTATATTTATTTAAAAAGATTTTTTTAAAAACTTTTACGTTTAATATTAAATTATAAAAGATTAAACAATGTTATAATATTTATATATTATTTTATTTTTTTTAATTTTATAATTATAAATAAAATTTAAAACAGTTAAATAATATTTGAAAGATAATTTTAAATTTAAATTTAATTTAATTTATATTAAAAAAATAGAAAGTTATGTTTAAATATAAATATAAATTATTTAATTATTTAATAATATTCTTTAAATAATAATAAATAATACCTTTCAAAATTTAATTAATATTAAATGCTTAATATATTTAAATAATTTTTTAATTTATATAAATATATAAAAAGAGTATAATAAAGTAATTAAAAAGATATTTTAATAATTATTATTCTTTAAAAATATATTTAATATATTTAATAAATTAAATGTTTTAAATATGTTATTAATATTTATTAAATTTATAAACTTTTATTGCCGATTTATTAAAAATTTTTTATTAATTATTAAATTATTAATAGATATTAATAAAATAAATTAAAATTATAAATAGAAATTTTTAAAAATTAAAATATTAATTTACAATAATTTTTATTTTAATTTATTTTAATTTATTTTAAATAATTTATTATTATAAACTTTATATATATTCTTTTAAATATATATAATGTTTTCAAGGGTTTTTAATTTATAAATAATAATAAAACTAATAACCGATAATTTATAAAGAAAGTTTATTAAACTTTTATTATTATATTAAATATTATTAAAAATAATAATTAATTTTAAATACTTAGAAATATAAGCTAAATAATTAAAAATAAAATATAATTAATAATTAAAAAACTAAACTAAATAGATAATTAAATATAAAAGGATTATAATTATTATGTAAACAAAAACAATATTTAAAAAAATAAAACTTATTTTTTTATTAATAATTTAAAGTTTATTACCTTTTTATTATAATTTAATAATTTAAAGCTTATTAACTTACTTTTATAATCTAATAATTTATTATATAATCTATATTAATTATAATCCTTTTCTTTATATTTAATTTAACGCCTCTTTATTTAATATTTAGTTTATTAAACTAGCCACTTTTTTATTAATTTATAATATTTATATTAAAATTAATATTTTAAATTTTATTTTAAATATTATATTTTTTTAAAGAAATAATAATAATAAACTTTATTTTATTATTTCTTATTTTAAAAAATTATTATTTATAAAAATAAATTATAAAATATATAATAAAAAATTATTAATTATAATAAATTTATTAAATAAATAATAATAATATTTTAAAAGAATTAAATATTATATTAAAATCTATTTTATTTTATAATAATAAAGATATTTAATTATTATTAAACTTAATAATTTTAATAATTATTAATTAAATAAATAAAATAAAAGAATTAATATTATATTTAAATTATTTTAATATTAGTTTAAAAAAAAACTAGTTAATTAAATTAATTCTATAAAATAAATATCTTTTTAAATTTTAAAAAATTATTTTTTATTATATTTATTATTATTATATTTATTTTTAAATAATTCTATAATTTTAAAATATGAAATTAATTATTAAAATTTATTAAATATATATATATATAAAAACAAAAAGTTTTAAAAATTATTTATAAAAAAAGTTATTTTTAAATTTTTATAATTATATAAAAAATAATAAAATTAAAATACAATATTTAGATTATTAAATATATAAAAATAAATAAAATTATAAAATTAATTATATAAAATTTTTAATAATTTAATTTAAAATTTATTATTAAAAGATTTATAAATAATTATTTAAAATATTAATATAATAAAGATTTTAAATATATAATATATAAATTATTTTAATTTATAAAATCTTATTATATTTTTTAATATTTAATAATAATTAATTTATATATTAAAATAAAATATTTTATATTTCTTAAAATTTAAGAAAAAACCGAAAATTATATAATATATTTTTTAATATTATTTTTAATAAAAATTATAAATTTATTAATTATTTATAAAATCTTTTTTTAAAATTTATAAATATTAAATTATAAATAAATATAATTTTTTATTTTTAAATTAATAATTAAATAAAATAATTAATTAAATAAAAAATTTTTATTATTAAACTTTTATATTAATTATAATTTATTAATAAATATTTTATATAATTTAATAAATAATTTATATATTTATTAACTAATATAAATCTATTTAAAAAAATAAGTTAATAAATAAATAAAAAACATTTAAATATAAAATAAATTAATTTATTATATTAAATATTAAAAATATTAAAATTAAATATTTTATTAAAAATTTTATAATTTATTTTATATATAGTTTTATTAAACTTTATTATATTAGTAATTTAATATTATTTCATTTTATAATAAGCTTTTTAAATTAAATTAAAAAATTATGAAAAAAAAAATAAAAATTTTATAAAAATTTAAAAAAATATAAAATATTTAATTAAATAAAAACATTAATTAATTAAATAATATTAAATTTAAAAAAAATTTAATTATTTATTTAATAAAAATATAAAAATATTTATAAAATAATCTTATTAATATAATTTTAATAAATTAAAAAATAATAAATTAATTATTTAAATTATTTAAATTAAACTAAAAAAAATATTATATAAATATTTATATTAAAAAATATAAAAATAATAAAATAAACTTAAAAAATTATTAATTATAAAAATCTTTTAAATAATATTTAATAAAAAAAACTATAGCTTATTATAATAGATTATATTTAAATACCTAAGATTTTTTTGGTTTATATAAGGCCTAAAAATTTTTAAGAGAAAAAAAAAACCTAAAAATTAAAAGACCTTAAGACCCCTAGTCAATTATTAATAAATTATGACTTAAGTTCCAAGCCCTCTACAAGAGCCCTTGTTACACGTGCCCTCTCGCATGCATGTATGTATGGCGACTTCTGTTTACATGGGCGCGGTATTGTCGAAATTATTTTTGAGTAAGCACCTTCGGACGCGTTTGAAATTTCAGGTTGGAAGGCTACGCCTATTCGTTGCCTGTTAAAATCCGACCCAATCAACAGGGGTCGCTACTCCCGCCGCGTTCACGCAGGATAATATTAATAGCTACAACCAGGAGGACTTATGATGATTCACAGGGTGGCAAAATCACGATGGTTACATTTCTGCTGGTTTATTCCCTCAAGTTTGTTCTTGTGTCAGAGTACCCATAGATAGCCTACTTGCTTAGGTATGGAGTATAGGTAGTTGTGGGCTTCCCGTTAGCAGACACGACCCGCAAAGGCTGCCCGATTAAATTAAAGCTGCAGGTTGTCAATGTAGCCTTACAGTACCTTTAATTCCCTACGGGGTGACTGAACTGTACTAGGCTCCGGTGAAAGGCTAGTTTTTTCCCGCGTGTCCTATACCGATGCTCCGATTAATACCAGGCAGGCGGCAGCCCAGGGGCTAGCGTAGCTTTCGTTTAGTACTGTTGCAGCTAACAACAACGAGAACGTCACTGTCCTCCTTTCTACCTCCTACCTCGGCAATAGCTACCAGTAGTCAGCTCTGTAGATACTACCATATACTACCTGATTAGAAGCATGAATTTGCTACCCACCCATCCATCATTAGGTAAGACCATGAGTAGCAAATCCTACGTGGCTGTGAAGCCGTGGAACCTCTCTCTCATCACATGGCATGCTGAGGGATATCATAAAACCGTTTCCATTACACCGTGACAGGTCGACAAACAACTTGAAGCAGAAGTAAGCCGGCGGCCAGTCTTGTTCCACGTCCGGCTCTGGCAGAGTTTAAGTTTGAGTGTCACAACCACCTACGCAGGGTAAGTAGAAGCACTGAGTGGGTAGGGTGGTGCCTCAGCTCCAGGAGCCGGGGACTCGGGGAGGCAGAAACATGCACACAAAAATCGGAATGTGATTGTCTCAATCCTCACTCTCGTCATCCCCGAGTTTTCTTAGTGGCGGCTTTATCTACTCGCTACCCTATGATTTCTCCATTCTCAGCGTTCACGGCGCTTGCAAGCAATCAAACACTCACCGCCCGACTGTCTGCTTTACCCGAAGAGTTTCACGTAGTCCTCTGTACGAAGGGAGTCATCTGCCTTCTCCGTGTCTCTCGAGAAGTAGTCATGTACGTACGTACGCTCGTACGGGAGCCATCTAGGCGCCTTGTCTACTGCCTCCCATGGACCGGGTCTGTCACACTGGACGGTTTGTCGTTCCTCTCCGTTCCTCTTGTTTCTTTTCTTTCCCTCCCTGTCTACAGATGTGACGTGTAGGCGAGTACTCACCCAGCGGCAGTGACCTTGGGGACACTCTGACCAGTCTTCTGCAGACCCGACGCAAGAAATTTGCTTCCTTACCAACCATGGGTCCTCCCTTTCGTGTTCCCGGTTCCACTGTCTCTTCGTTCTACGCCAGCTCGCAAGCGAAAAGAAATCATGGGCCTGCTCAGACATATTGTTTGTCCCCTTGGGTCTGTCCTGGCTGCTCTTAAGTAGCCCAAGGTCGGCACCTTTTCTTTCAAGTCTTCCTCTCTCTCTCCATCGATTTCCTCGACATAGAAAGCTCGTCTACCTTTGCATTGCAACGACTAGAAACACGCCGACCCCCGGAATCCTTATCGCTGTTTCGACTTGCCTGTCCCTGCCTCTTGCTTCTTGCCTAATAGACAACGAGCCCAACAGCAGAATTACACTCAACATGTCGGATATAAGTGACGTACGTACAATTGGCATGTCGTCTTTGCCACGTACTAATTATTACAGAGTCAGATTTCGGCCCTTGATCTACCCTCGCCGGCATTTTGTATCCATTTCACCACAGATAATGACAACATGGACACTATTGTCGTCGATAAAAATAGCGAGGGGGGCGACAACGACACTTTCACGCCGCCACGAGCCTTTAGCGAGATCCTACAATCTGAATCGCCCGGCGAGCAGATAGCCCGACTCCGAACGGAACTGAAATCTCTTGAACAGGAGAAAGGCCACATGTCCCAGAGGCTCGTCGAATATAAAATATCTTCGGATGAGAAGGATGAGTCGATACAGAGGCTTTTAATGAAAATCGAACAGGGGAAGTCGGAGAAGGATAGTCTAAATGAGCAAGTGGCAAACCTCCAAGTTCAGCTTTCTCGGGCGAAAACAGACCTGGAGTCGAGCGATAGCCAACTAAGGTCCGTCTGGGGAGATCTTAGGGAGGCTCGGGCCGAAACCTCCAGAGCGAAGGAGGCGGAGAAAGCTGCCCAGGGTCAGAGTGACCTAGTTACTCGAAACCTTAACAAGTCGATCCAAAAGATGTCCCAGTTGCAACAAGCACTGCCCCACATGCAAGCGCAGTACTCCACCCTTCAATCTATACATGACGAGAATGTCGTTGCTACATGCAGAGACATCGATTGGTTCATGAATGCAAAGAGAAATTCAGACTCAAATCTGGCTCGTACGCGGAAGGTCCGTGAGGATCTGAAGGTGAAGCGAAACAGAGACATCCAACGCATGAAAGCGGTCGTGAGTGAAAGGGAGCTTGAACTCAAGAGGGCAAGGGAACAAATCACTAGGCTTGCCAACATCGAGGTCGGTTTGCAGGTAAGGAGCCCCCGCAAATGCCTTTGCTTTCCCTCTTTAGTAACCCAGCCTCTCCTGTCTCCGATCTGGTATTATCGTGTGTTATTCGGCCAATTCCCATTTGCTGATCAGTTGTTCATACAGGGGCGGATCCACGAGCTGGAAGAGCGCATATGAACGTGCCCCCATGCGCACCCACCAAACTCCGATGCAGCATGACTCGGCGTCGGCGCCCCTATATCACAAGGGCTGAATACAGGTCTCTGGAGGATAACTCAATATAATAATAATATTCTATGAGCGTATTGACCGTTGACTATCCAAAAGACTCTCGGCCCCTTGGAGGGCCAACCAGTCTCGACACATAAGTGACCTCCTGTCAGCGCGTAGGCTTCCGTACAACACCCTAGCAGTCACTCTTTTGGTATTAATTAGGTTGATCAAGTCTGAAATTGTTCTTCTATTCTGTTATAGTGATTGCTCTGGCTTAGCCAAAATAGGACTACTTTGTAAATCGGCCACTGAATAGCGTTAACGAAGAACGCTCGCACGCTACAGACGGCCAGCCCGCGAAAAAATGCCCTAGACCCTTCAGTGATGTATAGTTCCCTAGCGATCCGCATAGCGCCTTTCCGTCTAGGTACAGTGCCGCGAAGAGGTGGTGTAGCTGGGAGCACTTGGGTTTGGACGCGCGTCTTTACCACGTCTAGAGGAAAGACACTAGCCCACGTCACGACGCCTGCTATGCCACCGCAGAACACCGTCTTGATTGCCTCCTGGACTAAGGATACCCCTGAGCTCGCGCCACTTCGGCTGCTATCTGTGTCGCAGGTATCGGCAGGTAAGGCGGCATATGCGGAACCCTTCGTAAGCAGAGAGGCCATCTCGCGGCTTCCGAGCTCGAAGGCCCAGAAGTAGAACCCGTAGCCGATGCTGTCCCTGAGAGCGGTTACCACGCCGCCTCTGTAGAGGCCGCGGGTGCCTTCGGATCGGAAGATGGCTTTGGCTGTGTTCCAACTTGATAATGGAGGCGCTCCTGATGCGGTGGTTAAGGACGAGGATGGTTGGTTGGGAGTAGGAGCCCAGGCTATGGAAGCGAGTTGTACTTTGCATTTTACTAGTTCTGTCGGTGTGCTGACGAGCCAGATCGCAAGACCGCCCGCTGCGCCTGCGAGCCAGGTTGTCCCTAGATTCGATCCCGTCGTGGCGAAGGGGGAATGTGGATTATTAGAAACAACTAAGGTAGTGGAATTGGAGGACAGTAGGGCTCGGTTCAGGGCATCTTCTGTCCTGTTGTACGTCGTGTATAGGACGGCATTAAGAGCGCCAGCTCCCAAACTCGGGGCCGCAGCCCCGGCTAGAAGAGATCGTGATTGGACGTATCTGAGTATGAGGGAGAATGCCGGCGGCGAAGTCCCCGGAGAGTGTAGAGATGGGGACGAGGAGAGTAAGAGTGATGAAGATGGGGGTTTGACCGGTAGCGTTTGTGAGCCCAGCGTTTGCGCCTGGAGAAGCACTTTCCGCCGGTCCAGTGAATTCCCAACCATGATTCCCACAGCACCACTGGTCCAGCCTGCCCAGAAATCGGCCGACTTGATGACTTCGAGGAGTTGCTGGAGATAGGATTGTGAGACATTATCCTGTCCTTCCATACTGATCGACTAATTATATGAATACGGGCGTTATCGGTAAACGTACAAGCTCATTTCCAGTTTCGGTCACTTATTCGTTTTCTTGGGCTCGTGTGAGTATCATCAACATCTATGTCAGTAACTGAACTTCGCATCACAATCTTAAGGACCGATAGTGAAGAGAAACAGCAGCATCATGATATATTCGAGGGCTGTAAGATAGGGGGCCTAGAGAGGTAATACCCCAGACCAGATCGGACTCCATAAGCCCGGAGTCATACGCTAAGTGCCTTACCTTTCTACTATCTCCCTGAGTTACTCTAGTATACGCACTTAAGTATGCTTAGCACCTAGGCTGACGGACGCTTGTACTAACCTCGTCTTATCCTTCCTTACTGCAAGTGATTCTACAGCGGCTAAGGCGGCTACGTTTATGTTCACTAGCAGTATTCCGCATGCCTGGAGTGGAGCGGAGGGGTAGAAGGGCCCCAGTTCGGCTGCCAAGGCGGAGTGGACCTTGCAAGGTAAGTCCTTTTTAGTCTACAGCACGAGTGCAAGACCCATGCCAGTGTTCTCAAGAGCAGAAGTTAAACATCAAGTAGTAGGTGAGTAGCCATCGAGTCTTCAATGGCTCTTATGCTATCCATGGTGTCATAAAGTTCAAAGGAGGATAGTAATGGAGAGGATGACCGCGGAAACGAGTCTGGAACTTGCAAGTAAGTGCAAGTGTTTGCGCACTGTGCTTCTGACTGGAGGCAGGTCATGTGACTTGGCGCCGAAATCTGCCCGCGCTTGCAGTAATATGTCGCCACAACTCGCGTCAACTCAACGCGCTTTCCCCAAAGTCAACAATTCAATAGTCATCGAAACACCTAGCCCAGCATTTTGCTTAGCAAGCCACTTTGAACGTACAAATCTCAGTCTTCCCTTGCTCGTGACCTCTTCTTTCCTTGTCTCCCATCATTCTCGTCTTCACCTAGAATTACGGGTGCGTCCGGGATAATAACAAATTTCAAATGTATGTACCAATGATCAAGCTGAATCAGGATGCCGGTGATATAGATGTACACATATAATTATATATGATGGGCCCTGACTCAATTACTATACAGGGCGACTCCCGCCACACCGGTGGCCAAGTCAAAGCCGTACTCAACGCCCGGCAAGCGTCTTGTATCTCAGAAGTCGGTCGACCAGCTATACAAGCCGTTCAAGTGCCCCGGCTCTGCTACAAGCACGCCGGCAACGGACCGGCCCGCCCGCAAACGGAGAAAGGTTGACTACAAGGGCGCCGATGGCGATGACTCGGAGGACAAGCCGTACACCAACGTCGACCGGCTGGCGCTCGCCAGCAGAGACGTCAACCGATTCCCGGTGTTCCAGGCCAAGGACAAGGACAAGGTGTTTAGGAAGGCCTTCGCCGTGCCGCTGATCAACAAGGCTGGTTACAATCCCAACCGTCCTCCCCCTACCCTGGGCCTACGCCAGGGGGCTGCCTTTGTCGCGAAGCCACTGCACGACCCCAGCGGCGAGTTTGCCATTGTGCTTCATGATCCCACTGTGGATGATAAGCCAAAGGAGGCCGAGAAGGCAGCCGAGGGTAATGCAGAAGAGGAGCCCAAGGCAAAGCTAGATGCACCTCTCGTGCACAAGAGTCTGGCTGAGATTCTCGGCATCAAAAAGAAGGTCGAGGGAGAGCATCCCAGAGTACCAGTTGTCATCGATCCAAGGCTGGCGAAAGTTCTGCGGCCGCATCAGATCGAGGGTGTCAAATTCATGTACAAGTGCGTAACGGGCATGATTAACGAGAAGGCCAATGGTTGTATCATGGCCGACGAGATGGGTCTAGGAAAGACCCTGCAGTGCATCACGCTTCTCTGGACCTTGTTAAAACAATCGCCAGATGCTGGGAAGACCACAATCCAGAAAGCAATTGTTGCTTGTCCTTCCAGTCTAGTGCGCAATTGGGCTAACGAGCTGACCAAGTGGTTGGGAGCGGATGCCATCACGCCTTTTGCTATTGACGGCAAGGCGACGAAGGAAGAGCTTACCCGACAATTACGACAATGGGCCACATCAACCGGTCGTTCTGTGACCCGTCCCGTCATCATCGTCTCGTATGAGACTTTACGCTTGAACGTTGAAGAGTTGAAGAACACCAGGATCGGCCTCATGCTATGTGATGAAGGTCATCGATTGAAGAATGGCGACAGTCAAACGTTTACAGCTCTAAACAGTTTGAATGTGAGCAGACGCGTTATTCTTTCCGGCACACCTATTCAGAATGATTTGTCGGAGTACTTCGCTCTCATCAGTTTTGCGAATCCTGGTCTGCTTGGCTCGCGACTGGAATTTCGAAAGCGGTACGAAATACCCATTCTCCGTGGGCGAGACGCCGATGCCACAGAAAAGGATCGTCAGAGGGGCGATGAATGTCTCGTGGAGCTGCTCGGTGTGGTCAACAAATTCATCATCCGACGAACTAACGATATTCTATCCAAATACCTCCCTGTCAAATATGAACACGTTGTGTTCTGCAACCTGGCTCCCTTCCAATTAGATCTATACAATTACTTCATCAAGAGTCCAGATATCCAGGCCCTGTTGCGTGGCAAGGGTAGTCAACCTCTCAAGGCCATTGGACTGCTCAAGAAACTCTGTAACCACCCCGACCTTCTCAATCTCGCCGACGACCTCCCCGGCAGCGAACAGTACTGGCCCGAAGACTATGTTCCCAAGGACGCCCGTGGTCGCGACCGGGATATCAAGCCCTGGTATTCCGGGAAGATGCAGGTTCTTGACCGTATGCTTGCACGAATCCGACAAGATACAAACGACAAGATTGTGTTGATCAGCAACTATACGCAAACCCTCGACCTATTTGAGAAGCTCTGCCGCCACCGTGGCTACGGCTCATTCCGGCTTGACGGTACCATGGCCGTAGCTAAACGACAGAAGCTAGTCGATAAGTTCAATGATCCAGAAGGTAGTGAATTTGTTTTCCTGCTGTCGAGCAAAGCTGGTGGATGCGGTCTGAATCTGATTGGCGCAAATCGACTTGTCTTGTTCGACCCAGACTGGAATCCAGCTGCAGATCAACAGGCACTGGCCCGCGTATGGCGTGACGGACAAAAGAAAGACTGCTTCGTATATCGGTTCATTGCAACGGGTACTATCGAGGAGAAGATCTTCCAACGACAATCTCACAAACAGTCACTATCGAGTTGTGTCGTTGATTCCGCCGAAGACGTCGAACGTCACTTCTCTCTCGACAGCTTGCGCGAGCTTTTCCAGTATCGCCCCAACACACGCTCAGACACGCACGACACCTTCAAATGTAAACGATGTAAGCCTGATGCGGCTTGTCAGTTCATTAAAGCGCCTGCTATGCTATATGGCGACACTAGCACTTGGAATCATTTCGCCAACGAAGGCCTTAAGTCTATTCAGGATCTCCTGCTACGGCAGGAGTGCAGTGAAAAGGAAGTATCAGCTGTCTTCCAGTACATTTCACATTAGAGCATTCCGTTTTGGGACAAGTATAAGATTTCAGGAGTCGATGGGGCAATGAGGTCAGTGTGGCATTTTCTGGGAGCATTGCTACGTTTAACTCGCTTTGACGACATCTGCATGAGATAGAGCCAGGGTTAAGGTGGCTTCGTGATGTGTATTAGCATGGCGCTCGGCGAACAGAAAGAATTATAGACACATTTGCTTATACAACTTGCTAATATTGCTCGAGTATTCTCAACATTCTTTACTTTGACAATACTGTCTCGTTGCTTCTGCTGAAGCATGAACCCCCGTAGATATGGACACGCATCAAGAGATGCCTGTCTAGAGACATGCAGCTCTTACCAACAATGTCTGTTGGTAAATGCCTGTTGGTGCATGCTCCAATGCATCTCGCGACCTGATTCGTCCGTTGGCTTCGCCCCTGGACGAATCCGGCCTTGGCACCCTCGTCAATGTCAACTGGGTCCCTCACCTATATTTGGCATGTCATTTATTCTATGAGATGCTAGGTTCCCGCGCCGTTGAGACTTGTAAATGTCCGCAACATGGGTGGGGGCTGGGAATCCAATTTCGTATATACCGAGAGGCGGTAGATGTGCTCAGTCCCACGTGGGCCTACACTCTCTTGCTCTGTTGTCTTCGTTTTGTTACGTTATCGAGCGCTCTCTTTCTAAGTTCCTTGCATCAACGAGACAGCGAGCCAGTGAATTGGTTAGCGAGTTACTACTACTCGTATGTCGTGTTGAGGTCTGATAGTAAAGTCAACTGGATTTCACTTCAGAACTTCATCTTCCACGAAACACACCCTTATACCCCGATTAAACCAAGGACTCGTTATAGGGGAAGGTCTCCTTGCTTCCTTCCAGCCCGCTATTCCAACCCATCACGCTCGTTCCTACTCGGCTGCAGTAATGATATATCATGAGCAGTAGAAAGCTGAACGACACCGAGTGCGAAGCATCCTACTCATCCCAACAGTTCTTCGCCCCGGACACCTCGTCCGTCTTCGAGCCCGGGGACACGGCGACGATACTGTGGTACGCCGGCGTCATCCCCGAGGGCACGGGAAGCCTGTCGAATATCACGAACTTCAACCTTGTGCTCTCGGCTTATCGGAATGAGAGCTATGTTTATAATGTCTTGAGTACGTCAAGGAATTTATTTCATTACTGCATGTTGGGATGTGTGGATGTGTGTGGTTTTCATAAATTATAGAATACGGTAGTGGTAACTTCTAAACCTGGTCCGTGGCATTGACTCGAGTTGTTGGCTTTTTACCACATATCTACTTCTATAGTGCTTTCCTTTTTCTTTTCCTTTTTCTTTTCCTCATTTTCCCCCTTTTGTACATGTTCGCAAGTCATGAGCATTCAAGCCTGCCTATCTACTATTTATCGATATAGACGTCACAATATTACTCGTTTACTTAACCCGTCCTTCATTCTACAGAAAACATAACGGTCCCCTTCTCAGGAGAAGCGGTCCAAGCCCCCGTATACTGGTCCTACATCCCCGACGCACCCTGTCCCGCGACGCAAATCTCCTACTTCTGGAAAATCCCGAGCGACCTCGCGCCCGCGTCCCGTACGGACTTCGACTACGTCCTGCTCGTGGAGAAGATCATCGACACAGGCTGGGCGCTGTCGGAAAGCGACCCCTTCCGCATAGTTTTCCCTTCGCCCTCACCAATACCCACACCAACATCTTCTGCCTCGAGCAGCAGTCCCACGCATTCGGCGTCCTCGGCGTCAGACGGCAGCACGTCGACAGCTAGTGGCGATTCAGGCTCGAGCTCGAACTCAAACCTTCCCAATGCGGAAGTATCCTATGGTGCTACGGGGACGCTAAGCGGTGGCGCCAAAGCTGGTATAGCACTGGGGAGCATCATCGGTGCGGTGGCAGTGGCACTCGGGGCGTGGTTTTTCTACCGGAAACGAAGGAGGGCATACGGAGGTGCTCCTTCCAGAGATACAGATGAGGGACCTGCGGTGACAGATAGCTTGTATGTGAATGGAGAAGGAGACGGCGCTTTCCAGGGGAAGGTTGAGATAGATGGTCGGCAGATACCCAGGGAGTCCGGTGGGACGCCGATACATGAGATGGACGATGCGTACAGCAGGGAACGGCGGAATACGGCCGTTATTAGTGAGATGTCGGTATGATGTTTGCTGAGTTGAACTCGGGAAACGACGCCTCTATGGACTACTTTCATCGTGTTTTTATGGCATCCGATGTACTTACCTAGCTACTTATAATCTTGGTTGACTGTCACGGGAAGCGGCATGATGCATATGTTGAGCTTTCCACGGTCTAAATGGATGTAGGCAGGCACGGCGTACCCTATGTACCTACGTATATAGGTAAGGTAAATAATAATAGTCACAGTAGTTGCAGTGCTAGCCCTCCAACACTTCTGCAACAACAATACACACACTATGACCATTCCATGACAATGAATCTCTTGGGAATACGGTAGCTCTTTTCTAGTCTGCAGAAACGTCCGAAGCATCTCAGAACTCCCCTCGAACCCCCAAAAATATCCGGTCCCCAGGCCTGCCTATACGAAGTCCCTACATATCTGCGCCCTAACTCAGCCGGCTACTTTTATTACCTACTGCTTATTTATCGTTTTTTTAAAAGATATTCTTCGACCTAATATTGTGGTGATTGCGCCCGGACATCAATTGTTCCCGACTCTTCAGTTCTAATTTGTCCTTCGTTGTTGTCATCAGTTCTCTACGTCGTCCTTGTGTTCTGTCAGGCTCACACGTGTGGCCTTGTCTATGCTGTCGTGGGCGTCCACGGTCAGCCTGAGTTGTTAGTTCCACTGTTGCGAATAGCCATCATCCTTGCGGTGCGAAAATCGCTTAAAAATAAAAGTTTAAACCAACTTCAGCCAGCGTATAACGCCTATAAACAGGAAAAATGCAACTTTGCTAAATTAAGCGCCCTAAGTCTTAAGTCTTCGGGACATAAACAACAACAAAAATAGGACAGGAAATCAACAACGAAAGCAACATGGAATATCACTGTCGCGGAGGAAAAACAACGCGCCAGTCCTCGTTAACATCAACCCTACTTCCAAAGCCTAAAACAATAGACGGGTGTACGACGACATATTATTAAAGAGCGTCCTTGACTACCGAGAGAAATTCGAGGGAGCCAGGTCCTTCGAGGACGACGACGGTGAGAATTGGCCCTATTTTATGCAAGTACCTGCTGACATAATATAGAAAGACGTCTCTTGATCTCACATGATCGCCATGAGATCTTTCTCACCTTTGGACAGTTCGACACAAATTATGTCGACTATACCTGACATAAAACCAACGATGTTCGCATGGCGACTTCTACATAGAGCCCGCTCAGCAGCCAGATGGTCTCAGCGAGCAGCCGTTGCTCGCGCACATGCAACAAGGACAGACACTGCGGTACCAGATGCTACTTTTCTGGCTGCAGGATGACTTTCCCAACAGAGGAAGGCCTCCTGGCGTATTTCCGAGATCATCAGAGACAAGATGTGATCCAGGGGATCTTTGAGAAGCAACTCACAGCCGGAGGCGTTCAAATTAGTGAAATGGTAGGTATATGAGCGTTGCATTCAGCTTGTCTACTTCTTAGGTGGGAGGAAAGACTTCATATATATATACATGAACAGTATCTCATGCCCCTATATTCGGTACAGTACATGAAGTGACTCCTTGACACAGTTCACTTTCAACACATACAGCACTGCATCAAGCGGCATAATCGTTTGGCTCCTCTCGGGGTATAAACAGCAGCGTTCTGGTAGAATAAGCAAGTGTATAAAGATGGAATAAGAAAGGGAATAAAGGTGCTGTTAATCCCGGATAGGAATTAATGGTATACCTACAGTATGTATTCTGGCATTCTCACCTAATAAATGACTAACTTGAGTAGGGAAAGTTACAAGATTACACAGAAGAAGAGCTTATGCCAAAACCACCCAAATAATGTCACATTCGCGCCCATGTGTGTAGCTGTGGATGACGAGCCATGGAAGAACCAGTGCTCGAACTGCAAATGGCCAGATTTCGGTAGCAAGTGCCAGTTTGACTACGATATTGCCAGAGAGGAGGAGCCGGACGAACAGCGTGCCAATCGTCGCGCAGGTCAAATCACTGCTAGAGACAATGTCGAGATGAAATCTGAATCCCATATTAAGAAGGATGATCGCGGTCAGACTTTTGAAGTCAATTCAGAATATGAAATCCCCGAGCCTCTAATCAAAAAGGAAGACTCTGGCCGGTTCTTTACGCTTGATTCGGACGAGAAAAATGATATGGACGTACTTATTAACGAAGGGACAATAGCCGTATATTTATGATTGAGGATGCTGATAAAGAGGAACCGAGAAACGATGAGGACGACTATATCTTTACCGCAACTGGCATTCGCAAAAGAATGTTGGCGAGGATCGCGACCTATACTGGATCGGAGATTCAGATTAAGACGATGTACACCGTACGAACAATGGCCTTGCAGATAAGCGAGATACTGTAGATACTCGTGATAATTTTTGGCGGAGTGGCCGCTAGCTGAAAATTTGAATTTTGTCGCTTTTGTTTTTATAGGCTACCGTAAAGGTGGTGATCAAGGGGAACAAGGTTCATCGGAAGTTACGAAAATACGTGTAGCATTGTTTTACTTATTCATTTCCCTTCGCGAGATCTGTTACCCCTTATACTCTTGAGATTTCATTTAGCCACTAACCCGGCTGTACCCCCTGTCCGGCCTCACTCACCCCTTTTCTCACTTACAGCCCCATTCATTCTCCGTAAACATTTATTGCCTTTTGGAACAAATCTAGGCTTCACCATCTCATTTTCTTATCTCATCAGTTGCAAAAAGTAACATATAAACCAGAGACATGATGTTGTAATGACATTTACTCAACCAAAATTGATTCTAGCAATTCAACAAACATGGTACTACCGCAGATAACCATAGCTGCGGAGCAAAGGATACACTATAGGTCCAGGGGATCGAATTAATATAATCTGGGTTGGTAGAAGTAGTTTACTAGCTGATCTAATCATGATTGTATTAAACAGTCAGCCGACTGAGACGTCCCAACAATTCTCACCCAAGAATCCGACTTCAGTTATATATTGTTTGCGACTCTTTATCTTTATTGCGTAGCTGTGCTAGCTAATTAGGGGGGTCTCTCCTATTCCCTACAGACTGTCACGATCGCTCATTGGAAATTAACAGACTTTTTTTCGACTTGGTTATCTGCACGATGGGTGTTCATCGCTCTCAAACGGTTATGTCCATTTCTGAATAAGTTGTCTTCCTGGCTACGCCTATCCAGACCTTGGTAGTCTCATAATTATAACTTCAACTCCTTTCCTCGAAGCTTCGGCCACAAGCCTCTCGCCAAGGTCCCGATCAGACTTGTTATGTTCCCGCTCCAACAATGAACTCCATCATATGCAATATGCTGCGACTTAAAAGTTCAATTCTATTCGTTCCGTCCATTTGTCGTTGTATCTATGCCTATGTCCATGCCTATGCCTACGTCACTCTTCTCTTCCCGCGTCTCATCAGTCGGCATGGGAGCGAGGAAGAGTCGGGAGAAGTGAACTGGTATCATGGAAAGAAAGATCATTCCCGACATAGAGCTACTATCTACTCCAAATACGAGGGCTGATTGCCAGCCCAGACTTTATCGTAATTTACATGACGACCTGCAGATACAAAGTCAGCAACCGAGGGATCGACATTACAGGGAAATAGAATGTAGGAAAAATAAAGCTTACACAATCGCTCTCCTGCTTGCCTTGAGGGATACCCATTGCCTCAAAGGTAGCTGGCCCCTGCTTAACGGGTTTGGATGGGGCTGAAGCTGTCGAAGTAGGGGTGCTTGGTCCAGGACTTGGCCGACCCTGGAGAGGTGGTGGTGCGCTTGAACGACCGCCTTGATCCGCGGCAAAGGGTCGATCTTTCATGGGCGCACTGGAAGGAAGGCCGCCTGGGCCAGGGCTGGGTCGACCGCTACTGGTTGGCCTTGGGCCACTTTGGGGCAAACCACCAGGAGGAAGCGAGCTGACGCGAGGCCCCAGCCCGCCACTCATGGCCGGGGGTCCACCTGGAGGGCCGGCAGCTGATGCACGCGGACCTGGTCCATAAGGAGACGGCAGAGAAGATTCCCTTTTTCCGTACCCTGGCTGTGGCAATGGCCCTCCTCGACCTGCACCACCAGCGGGTGGAATCTTTGATAGCTGATTTGGCCTAGGCTGAGCTGGAAGGCCTCCCGAAGGACGGTCATAATGAGAGGAAGAAGGTCGCTGGTTATAGTCGGCTCCCGGGGGACGAAGGTCTTGCGGGCGAGGACCAGGACTTGGCTGTCGATAGCCGCCCGGTAGCTGGGGTTGCCATCCGGCTGACACTGGGTGGTTATAGTTTGGATCCATACCGGCAGGTGGAATGGGAAGTTGACTACTTGAATTAACTCGCATACCGCCTGATCCAGCTGGCGATTGTGTGCGTATGCCAAATGCGCTGCCAGGGCGATCAGCGCTGGGACCAGTAGATGGTCTGATGCCCGGATTGTAATGCGAGGAAAGTTGTGGTTTAGGCCCTGCCATGTCGTCCTCGGGATATGGCGCAACAGAACCCGGCTTGCTTAGATTGAGAGGTGCTGGCCGGTCGTCTTCGGGATATGGTGCAGCAGATTGCGTCCGGTCGGGGAGATTCACGGTGAAAGCAGGCTGCCTACCGCCATTCCTGCCGGGGCTGGGCTGAGATGCATCGGGGTATTCAGCACGATCAAAGGCCTGCGCCCGCGGCGATGGCTGGGGAGATACCCTAGGCGAAGCTTGAGCTTCTGGTACTGTAGGCATAGTGTTGCTCAAGTGTTTGAACCGGTCTGGCCGTTTCCCTCTCTGCGACCCGTGCTGCGACTTGATTCTAGTCAAGGTGGCAGTCTCGTGATCTTCTTTGGAAAGCATTTTGGATTGGGCGAAGCCCTCCAACCGAGCCGCTGCGTCCTTATTTCCATGCTCAGCGGCAAGCTCATACCACTTGCGAGCTTCTCTTATGTCTTTCTCGACCGAGATACCGATCTCATAATAGTAGCCCATGGCAAACTCTCCAGTCGCCAGCTTTGTCTTAGCAGCCATCTGCGCATACTTGAAAGCCAACTGCTCATTCTTCGCAAAATCGTTCTCGTAACCGAACAAAAACCAACGACTGACGCCTAAACATGCTTCTGGCTGGCCTTGCCTAGCAGCTAGGCCGTAGTAGTGCAACGAATGAGCCGGCATAAACTCACATCCAAGTTGGCAGAGTTCGTATGCTTGGCCCATCTTCAGTTGTGCCTTCGCGAATCCTAGATAGGCGGCCTTCTCGATGTACTGCCTGGCAACTGCCACATCGTAGGACAAAATCCCCTCAGGAACTGCGACGTCGGGCAAGTCTCTCGCTATTAGCATACCATAGACGAAAGCTCCTTGGGGCGCATCCTCGTCCGCCGTATCGGCGGCCTGGTGAATCAGATCAAGGCCTCTAGCGACGTCCTTGGGCATACCGCGCTGACCGAGGAGATTGATCATGCCCAGGCGATACGCGGCCGCCGAGTCCTTGTTGGCGAGACCTAGCTGATAATGACGCATCGCCTTTTCCATATCGTTGGAGCTTTCGTAGAGCATGCCAATGCGATAATCAGCACGGCCCCATCCTTGCTGCGCAGCTCTCATGTACCCGCTGTACGCCTCTTTCTTATCTTGGCGTCTGCCAAATTTTCCGAACTCTAGCCACTTACTCCGTATGAACAAAGCCTCAGGGTGGCCCTGGTCAGCCAGATATGTTATGATGTTTATGGCATCAACTCGCAGCTCATGCTCGATTTTGGGCGTGACTGGGCGCGCAGGTAGCTCGCGATCGTTACTACTTCGAGTTGCTTCGACTTCGCGTATGGCAGCCTCAGCAGCTATTTCCACATAAGAGAGCACGTCGCGAGCCCAACATATCTGCATGTCGGGATCGTTGGAGTGGAGCACATGTTCACGGCTGTTAGCGAGGACCGTCTCCTTCTCCTCGTCGCTGGGTGGTATGTGCTCCCCGGTCACCTTGGGGAAAGGTGAAAAGGAGGGCAATTCGTTCATGTCTTGAAGACTTTTCTCGAACTGTGTGTTTGTATCCCGCTCTTGGAAAGGGCTGAAGTTAGAGGCAGGGCTGTAATTGGCGGGCTTCGGTTTGCCTGGCTGGTATTGCCGTCCGTAGTTACTGGGTTGGGTATTGATGACGTTGGAGAGCGAGGGCTCGCGATGACGAGTTCCTAATGGGGTTCCGTTGGGGTTCGTGCGGTTGCTGTTGTGGCCGACTTCTGTAGCTTCTAGTTCCATGCGCTGGAGGCCTTGTTGCATGTTCTGGGGGACTTCTGGCATAACCCTACTCTTATTAGCTCAAGAGACTACTCGATTACTTGACTACAGGACCACTGGACCAAGGCCCCCGTGACAGTTATCATGGGGTTGTGGTGCCGTCACGGTTGCAGCGGCAGACGCGGGTAAAACGAGCGCCGTCGTTGCAAGAACTGACAGGAGGGTGTCGGTGTCCTGTATCATGCGAAATCAGAGATATTAGAGAAACGCACCTTTGCGGTAAAGGGGCTAGCACTTCGGGCATAAGATAATCATCCACGCCGCCTGGGTAGAATGTGGCACCAAATTGAGGCATGTCTAAAGAATCGTCGACCTGAGAACCTGCATGATGCGAAACAGGTGTCAGCCCAAAGACCTTGTCAGAGTGCAGCTAGTAATGCGTAGGGCTAGCTAGCTACCTAGCAAAAGAAGCGGCTAGGTAGTATTGATGTTATTATGTAGGTAGTGACTCGGTAGGACGGACTGACTGAGTCCCTGTCCAGCCCAGGGCGCTGTAGTGTAAGCGGAGCGCGAAAGGGAGTGAGTTCGGTTGCCTGTGGCGGGGCTCCTTGGGTACGCGCGGGGATTTCAGCGGATCTTTCTCTCTCTTACCCCTTCTCTGCCTCCCTCCTTTTTTTCAGTTCCTTCACGCCGCTTTCTCCTATTACAATTCTTTGAGCGTCGCTGGAAGAGCAAACCCTTGCTTCTTCCCGATACCCTGTCAAAGGTTGCGCCAAGTATCTGCAAGCGTGCAGAAGTATTGAAGAGAAAGTTGGTAATAATAATACCGACTGACTGGTTGATGATAGAGTTGTGAGATGTTTGACTGTTTTTTCCGTGTTCGATCAAGGGAACGGTGACATGTCTGGGCCTGGGTCTTCGGCTGACGAGCAGAGATTTTATTCAACGCACGTCTGACACAATCGAGCCGGAACCCTCTAAATACCAGAGAGCGCAGACAGTAAGTAGACGGTGGTGGTTTGTACATGAAGGTCCTACACAGCCGCAATGATGTGTATTTCCGGTGTACAGTGGATCTGGGGAGTGGAGGGCGCAGCGAAAGGACCTTATTTGACAAACTCGGCAGTGCGAATGCCAGGATATAGATACCGGCAACAAGAATATGATGTTTGGTTAAGGTAGCGTACAGAGGTTGCCAGGGGTTTGACACAGATGGGATGCATAGGTACACGCATACACATGTACAGCTTGCAGCGTGTCAGTGTACCGTTTGGGTAGGAAGACCCTTTGGTGAGCTGAGGGGTTTGGTGGGCGCGCACTAATAGTATGCCTCAGTGTAGGTACCGTAGCGTAGGAGGTGTACGCTTTGCGTTATGTGGTGTGGGGAAGCCAGACTGACGACCTTGGCGCATCCTTTCGCGGTTTAAATTAGGTGTACGCAGTCGCTGACGTGACCTCTACGAGCCGAGATTATCAAGTCCGCTAGAACATCGGTTGAACAATGCGATATCGATGCTCCATTGCGTTAAGGAGAGTGATCCCACGTCGGATGAGGTCAGATATGCTTAATTCCTTAGCCTTTCTCTCGGCAACCTGGCAAACCAGAGCCTTTGCCCAATAAGCCAAGCGCCTACGTGGACCACGGTTCCCTGCTCATCCTCGCCTGCATTGCAATTGTGTTATAATTGACGGTGATATCGGTAACGGTGAGGTAAGCCGGATGGGCCGAGGAGAGTTATAGAACCCTTCGGCGATCCGTGCTTGCTGGCCGATGCTGTAGAGCCAGCAATCCTGGGGCTTCAATAGAGCCTTATATATCTTATTCAAGATTTGAAGCATTCAAGCCGGGAGTCGCAGTCAAAGTCGGAGTCGCGCCCAATGACAGCTAGGGACAGCTAGGAACTGTAGGAATGGAGAGAGTGGTAGAGAGGGAAAGATGCCGCTTTTTTCGCCCAGGGCCCAGACATAGGGCCAAAATGAAAAAGCAACTGAGTGAGACGAGAGATACGGGACATGAGAGCTTACCTGGACCGATGGTCGCCGCGCTGGATCGCCCCAACGCTGACTTGGTCATTCTTGGAGATGACTGCCTAGGTCTGTTTACCAAATGGTGTTTGTTGCTGCTTGTCGAATCCAATAATATTTGCAAGTAAAGCTTATTTGGTGAGGGGCAGGTCTGTCGTGAGGGAGGGATGGTGCCAGAGTTTAAATCCCGACTAAATGGCAGGGACCAGAGATCCAATGTGCAAGCATACGAGGCCAGCAGCAGGCACGGCTCGAAGATACACAAGAGAGAAGGGAAGGTGGAAACGACGGCCGGTCCTTAATCAACCGTGTCACTGCCCCAGATATATGCAAGTAACATCTATATACAACTCCCATAGACCCGAGTCTTGGTGTAGCACGCCTCGGTACACACGTGCATGTATGGACCTAATTGGCCTTCTCCATGTTCCGGTAGCCTCGAGAATGTCTATCTGCTCATTGTACGCCTAAGCTGAACACATAGTCCGCCAACTACTGTGAATCCCCTGTGACATTTCCCCAGCTTCGTGAACCATCCCCGCTTAGTCTATATCCGTCTCTTACTACACCTCTGGCACGGCGCTTGAGACCGAGCTGCTAAGCCAGCCGTCGTTTAGCGCGAACAGGCAAGGCGCACGTAGGAACGCGAACGTCTTTAACGAGATTACAAAACTCGGCCTTGTCAATCCTTCCCCAGCAACCGAATTGAAATCCCAGATAGACTACATACACTGGTTTGCCGCAACTATCACGAAAAAGTTCACAAGTGAGTTTGGTATGGGATTGTGGTGAAACAAAGCCGCCCGGGGTGGGACCTTCGGCGCGGAGAGCCATCTCACAGCCACGCCCTGTTACTATTTTGATATTTCGGCTTGGTCTAATGAGGACGCAGACCAGGCTTCTACCCGCTAGGTTCAACAGTATATGCCTTCCTCGCTGCTTGTCACGCCGTCTCTGAGTCCAACTGGCACAGGCACTAAGGAGCGGATGCATTACTTCAACCGCTGATAAACTAATAATATCCTGCCTAAGGCGAGAGACAGTCTATCATGCATCACAGACCAACCGAATAACCCAAGCCAGAATGACCCGGTGCTTCGCGAACTAACATGGCGTAGCATAGGGTTTATGAGACAGAATCATATATACCATCAACCGGTATTCCCAAATCTTTAAAATTTAATGAAGTGATGAGTGGTGGCAGAGCGAGATATACGGGGTTGACACGCTGAACCCTAGACTAAGCTGCACGTGGGATGATGGAGCGTAGTCGTGTGAACGTTCCTTGGTCATGACATGAGATGATAGGTAGCACGTGTCAGTACTTTACAGATGCCTTATAATAAGAGTACTGTAACCGAACCCGATTACGCCCGGATGAAACATCTCAAAATACCAAAATCATGAGATGAACCGCTATTCCTTCGATCATACATCGGATCTCAAAGGATTCGAGAGCGAGATACCTAACCTACTACATAGCAAGAAGTACCCGGGTAATGAACAAGACTAGGATGGAAACTGTGGCGGTACCAGTAGGTGCTACTTCAGCCACATCTAGAAGCGACGGGAGCTCAGGCCACCAGCGGCAAAACGATCCGGTGCCGGGCTGGCAGTCGGGTGGGTCTTCCCGGCCAAGCGCCAAGCTCCAGCTGTTCTCCTTCGTCAGCCTTTCAGCCTGCTTGCCGTGCCTTGCCAGGCCAATATCTAGACCTCTGACGACAAGCCCGACAATACCGGATTATCAACCATCACCATCGCAATTCCCTCGCAACCAACACATAAGTCCGCATCCCGAAAGGCACAGAGCTCCGGAGGCACAGGGAGAACATACGAAGACAACACATACACCATTATCTACCCCAGTCCCACCTCTATCTACATCAACATCGTCATCACAATCGGAACAACCTCCAAGCTCACCACCATCACCACCATCACCACCGCAGCCACCATCTCCCACCACCATGGCCGAGCGTGCCCTCCAGCAGATAATCTCACAGCTAAAATCACATTCGAAAGCCCCCTACAATGAGGCCTCAAAGCTCCTCTCCAAGGGCAAGATCGCCCTCCTCCAGCTGAAAGCCGTAACACCATCCCCCTCCACACCGCCCTCACACCTCGCCCTCGCACGAGAACTCTACGAAGCCGGTGCCCTCTTCAGCATCCGGGCCAAGAACGCCGAGGCCTTCACGCGCTACGTGTCGCAGCTGCAGCCCTTCTACGAGCTCGCCGACGATGCCGAAGGCAGCGGCCGCGCCGAGGAGAACCAGAACAAGGTCACGGGTCTGTACCTGCTGCTCCTGCTCACGCAAGGCCGGTACGCCGAGTTCCACTCGGAGCTCGAGGTCTTAAGCACGCGGGCGCGCGGGAGCGAGGAAATCGAGCGTGATCGTTACCTCGGGTACCCGATCAAGCTCGAGCGGTGGTTGATGGAGGGCAGCTACGATCGCGTGTGGAAGGCCCTGAAGAGCCGGGAAGTGCCCAGTGAAGAGTATGGCGTGTTTTCTGAAGTGAGTGTCTTACCCATCTTTCTCGTTCTTGATCTCGTCGATTGTCTTTCTACCTCAGTCCCAGCTACTCTACATTATAACCCTATCCCCGAGCTCTCCTGTAAGATCCAGTCCGACTAATTGAACTAAACCCCACCCCGTAGATTCTTACCTCCCAGATCCGTTCAGAGATTGCCTCCAGTAGCGAACGCGCCTATCCTTCTCTACCACTTAGTAGTACTAAGTCTCTGCTCTTCCTCGACTCCGAGGGCGCAGTCGTCGATTTCGCGCGCCATCGGGGCTGGATCATCCGCGACGGTGAGATCTTCTTCCCCGCCGCCGAGGGTGCTGAAGATGGCGGTGACGAGAAGGATATCAGCAAGATGATCATCGAGAACACACTGGGATATGCAAGGGAGCTCGAGACCATTGTCTAAGCATTATCACCGAGTTGATCCCTCCCACGCCTTCGTCCAAAGGATGTACTAGTCTACATCATCAGACTTATGGAAAGGTGTTATCCTTTCTTTCGGAGTCGCCTTCTCCTATGCCGGTAGTCTAAATAGGTGCATCAACCCAAGAAGCTCAGGGAAAACAATAACCAGGTATTGTTAGTCGCATGGGCATTATATAGAAAAGCGACCAGGGGGCAGAGGACGGTGAGGTCATGAGTGCACACTAAGAAAAGCGATTCGCGACCGCGAATAGGGCCAATCGCATACTACATACATGCATCGATCAGGCCAATCGATGCTTGCTAATGATACATATCCCGTCCACCTGTATGATTGCAGTCATCTTCAATCTCAGCAACCACGATTGTTCTTTAGAGGATAGAACTAAATTCACGAAATGAACTAATTATTTAATCAGTGCGGTCTGTCCATTGAGTGCAACCTAAGCTACCGCTGGATGATAATCTCTGCTTTTAATGAGTATGGCGATGCAAGTAATCAATAAATCATGAGATGTGAATGAAGGAAAAATTGGTCGTTATGATAACTCAGGTAAGCATGTAAGTAAGCAAATTGGCCCTCTCACACACAAGCACATCCGAGATGACCCCTGACTAGCGATCCCGCATAAGCCTTCAGCATCATTATGCCTACCTGTTTAAGTATCCATTGAATGAGCCTCCTCGACTCCAAGCAATGGCATGGTACAGAAGGATATGTCTATGTTCACTCCTCGCCTCCTAGGCCCGCAGTAAACGGCACCAAACAACACGGTATTTTATACGGATTTTAAACAGGGTAGTTTAACATCATTATATGTTTCAGAACTCTAGATTGCCTAGGTCCTTGCCCTCCGCCTCCTCCCTCAAGGGCTCTAGATCTTTTTACTGACACACCATGATCCTAGCTAGTGATCTCGTCGTTCTCATTAAGACGGTTTTTTCCTAATCTTGGGGTACATTTTTCAGATGAAAGGAGGTTCTTTTTACGCAAATAATCTAAGACCACTACCATGTTTACCAACCTCGCATACCTGGCACACGACGCAGATGGTACCCTTATACTTGGAGTGGTACTTAGACTCATCGAATGCGCACTCTTCGTATGGTGTACCACTGTAGATGGGAGTGTGACTCGCAGCGCAGATATCGAATTCAGCGAACTGATCATACTCTATCTCTACCGCATCATGCGGGTTACGTTCGCATTGAGCTTTCATTTTCTTGGCCTGTGTATAAGCGTGTTAGATGATGGAAAAGGGAAGTTTGAGAAGTATGACTTGAACTCACGCTTTCTAAAATTCTAGAAGCACCTCCATTTGCAAGTATACGGTTGGCGAAGCTCAGGGCGGAGCTTAAATTCTTGCTTCGGAAGGCCAAATTCATAGCATTGAGGAGCGCTAATTGGCGGTGAGGGACTTCAATCTTGGGAATAGTGAAATATGCCGATAGCTCCAGGCTACGCTTGAGTAGGTCGGGGTTGCCATTCACAACATCGGGTGTACCCAATGCTCTCCGAGCCAGCTCGATCGACATGGCAACTGTGTACTCACTAGCTGAAGTGATCAACTTCTTAGCCTCAGCAACCTCGCTTTCGCTTGAAACAGCATTGGCAAGGATCGCATGGAGTATGCCTCGGAAGATCCTCGCGCCATCCTCGAGTTTATTTGACCGCATCGAATCATAACCTTGTTGCAGATCATTGGATGCAAGATATTCAAGGTCACGGGGAATGATGGGCAGAACCTTTCTAGGATCCGTCTCATCTAGTGTCCGGCGCACATAGTTGACCAGCGGTGGGAGGCCAGCAGAAGCTGGGAGGTATGTCTTGGTTGCAGAGTAGATCTCCATGAATCGGGGTTTAAGTGGCGCAAAATTGACTGCACCCACTTGCCGATTAAGCAAGTTCATAGCAGACTCGAATGACCCAGCTGCAACGTGGTCTGCTGCTATGGGAGAGTTCCGAGCCCATAAATCAGCCTCGCTACTGCTAGCACCGCCAGCATCAGTATTTTCAACGTTGACGAAGTCACTGTCCGCTTCCGGAACAATGTCTTCACCCATGTCCCATCCAGCTGCGTCCTCGTCGTCGTCCACATCCATTGCACCATTTCTAGCAGCGGCAGCATCTTCCTCGGCTAGCTCGCCATCTTCGAGTCCATTGGTGGTTGCAGGCTCCTCCTCGAGGCTCATCCCTTCCAATTGACCAGCTAGGGCCCTCTCAAAGAACGACTGTGACGCGGCCTTTGTGGGCCAGTTGGCCTTGAAGGTGGGCACTATCGGCTTCGGTGTTGGTAGCGATTCTCCCAACTTTGGCAGGGTAAGTTGATCTTCTGTAACCCCGGTCGCTTCTAAGATGGACTGGCATTCATCTTCAAGACCGTGGGCTTTGGCTGTCATGTATGCTAGAGGGTCTGGGAATTTATTAGCATCATGGCTTAGGCAAACTAAGTATGCACTCACATAGATCGACTTCTTTGAACATCTGGATTCTATCCTCAACCTCGCTCAAGTATAGGGCATTCTGGAATCTGGCGGTGAAATCTCCCCGATGCTCAGCGATCTTGGCCATTCTCGCTAATTTAGAGTGGTCACCTGTCGAAAGATACAAGAACGAGAGTTTGTCAAACTGCTTCAGTTTCTGGTACGCCATCTCGACAACCTGGTGGTTGCCATGCGCTAAGGCCTCAGTCCCTAATCTGGTCCAGAGTTTTGGTCGATCTAGTTCCTTGGCCATTTCAACCGCAACATCCAAGTTTCCACATTCTATGGCGAGTTCGAATCGTGTCAACGGATCTTGGACGAATTGTAAGGCAATTTCCGGGTAACCTTTCTTCTGCAGGTAAGCAATGATGGATTGGCCGACCAGGCTGGATGTGCGGATGATGTGCAACATTTCCTCGTAGTTTCTCTTCACTAAAGACAGCTTAAATCGGTATTCAGTGGGGTCAATATGCAGAACCCTGGGTTTGGCGGATCGGTCGAGACAGTAAACGTTCCTACCCTTGACCTTGACGAGGTATACGGTTTGATCGAGTGTCCTGACAATGCCATTATCGCCATTCATCAGGGAATATTTGATATGATTTAGTGTCGAATACAGCAGGACACCAGCATCATCCCAAGCGGCGCTCTTGATGCGAATGGTTTCGTGCAGCATGCTCACCTGCTCAAGAGTCTTGGTCACAATCGTAAGATTGTGCTTGCTAAGAAGAGCGGCATGAAGGCCATCATTAGACCACACAACATATTTGACGCCATTAACAGCTAGTTCAGCAACACTCTTCTTTTGTTGAATATCGTATAAATGAACGGCAGTGGGTGTTGTAATAAGAAGATTGCCTGTACCGCCGAAGAAGATATCAGTCGTCCCGATTGGAGGTTTGAAAGATCGCGCTGTATTATTAGATAGATCCTTGATATCAACTGTCTGGGTTGACGTATTCAGGACGGCAAACCTGTTTCGGGCAACAAAAATGGCTGAATTTCCTTGTCCCCGCTTTGAATCTGTAGCATCTAAGGCGCCCGAGCCATCACGGGGAAGGTTAATAAGCTCGTATGTGCCACCATCCGCAGGCGATGTGACGAGGACAGAGCGCTCAGCGGGATTATAGGACAAAGTTCGAGGCGGGGTCCAGGCGCTCCCTAGACGCTTTAAAGAAACCAGAGTCGGGCTCTCAGCGTTCTTTTGGAAGTCATAGGAACGGACGTGTTTCTCCTTCGTGACGAAGAAAAGCGAGTTTTGATGGACCGCAAATGCGGAACGCTCTCTTTCCAACTTGAAAACCATAACACCATTGTCGTGTCCAGCAGCAAATAGATTCATTTCGGGATGAGCTGTAATGACCCAGAATCGATCATTGTCTCGTTTCAGTGTATTAACAAGTGTGCGTTTTTGCGAATCCCACACGCGGACACTCTTATCTTCACCACAAGACAAGATCAAATCTTGGGTTGGATGAAACAAGCATCCAGAGGCATTCTGGAAATGGCCGCGGCAGGTGTCAACTTCCCAAGCTTTTGTTTCGCTGTACCGCCACAACTTTACGAGACGGTCGTCGCCAGCAGAGACGATATGTGGGCCAGTAGGGTGGAAGGCAACCCAATTGACGCCCCGATCGTGTCCTTCAAGTACGAATTTAACCATGGCATCGGTGTTACCAAACATGTCAGTCTGCTGTGCGTTCGAGCGAGCGACCTGGTCTTCAAAAGACATGGAGGTAGGGGCTGAGTGCTTCTTCCTCAACCCGGAAATATCCCATACACGCACGGACTGGTCGAGGGAGGCGGAGACAACTAGGTCGTCCTTCGGGTGGAACTGCGCGCACATTACGTAGTGGTTGTGGCCGGTCATGGTACAGACTATAACACAGGTCAGTACAAATCGGGCTCGCGCCTGGCAAACGGGCGAGTCTCACTGAGCGACCGATTTTGCCAGTTCCATATCCTGATAGTCTGATCGTCCGAGGAGGAGATGATCCACGGGAGCTCGTGGTGAAAGAAAACGGTGCGGACGTAGTCGAGATGGCCGTTCAGGGTGAAAAGACACCGTCTTGTCTGGGTGGACCAAACCTTGATCTTGTAGTCATCACCACCCGAGACGAAGAGTGGTTGGGTCTTGTGAAAATCGATGCCTCGAACGGGACCATCGTGCTCCTCGAATCGATCTATTAAAGTGCCCATACGATAGTCCCAAAGCTGGATGGTCGACGAGTGAAGAGAGACGAGAATCCATGGCCTGAGGGTCAATGATTAGTCTGGATCTTGGCGCGAGGTCGGGCTGCAGAAGAATAGTCTTCATCGGTACCTTTTCGGGTGGAAGGCGAGACCCTTGGCCCTCGACGACTTGGACTCGAACTATACACAGAGGGTTAACAACGATTCCACAGGAGTGCGGTCACCATGAAAAGGGTCAATGGGCAAAGAATGCCTACGCACCTTGGTCAACATTCCTGAGGAGGCCGCCATGGTGAATGGTATTGGGAGGCGCAGGGTGTCCCTAGCTTCGGTCGTGAGATATTGCTGATGCCGTTCGCGCCAGGAGACCAGCTGTTCGGATTGATGATATTGTCGAGGGGAGGTGGGAAGAAGCAGCAGGACGTCTGGGCCGCCAGGTCGACGTGGTGAGCTGGGTAAGGGAACCTCAGGAGAGGTGATGTGGTGGTAGGTGGTAGGTGGCAGGCGGTATGCCGTTGACGACAGACGCAGAGGCGGACTAGCTTAGGTTAATTAATGATTGATGCTGTCCTCTATTATTCTTATTAGGTAGTCCTGGCAGGCGGCGCAAAGTGGCACCAGGCCTCTAAAGTGACGGTGGTGGGCTTAATTCAAGGTTGTGGGGCTCAAGCTACTATCTGTCCCCTGTTCAGCCGGCGAGCAGCTGGCCACAGTTGGATTTCTTCACCATCACAGGGGGGAGACGTGTCGTCCTCAGAGACCATTAGCTTTCTCAAAAAGCTTATGACCGACTACACGTGGAACTTACATATATAGATACCTATTGATCATGCCCTTTTCTACAAGGTTCTTGGTGGCCTGTGGTTGAGTCCGCCTTACCAAAGCTCTAAATTAGCAACTTTGTCAAAGAAACTTAGGTACTACGCACTACTAGTTACTCTTGACACAAGCTCACATACCGTCAAGTCATCTGGTCCAGGGCCTTTTCCTAAAATTCAGTCAGAGAAACATCAATCAACCTAACAAAGCGATAAACAGTCTTTAAGAATTTTTGGAACTCCAGAGCTGGGCTGTTTAAAATGAAGTCCGGCGGGGTCCATCACGATGGTCCTCCGGGCCTCATAGGGTGGGAGTTCACCAAAAAGGTAACTATTTAGGTCCATAGGTAGGTAACGACTGCAGTATCTAGTACTCTACCCCAGGAATTAAGGGATCTTTGTTGTGAAGAGTGCCTTGACATATTATATTCAACACAATAAAGCATCTGTGAGATCATTGGTGTCTGCAGTTCGGCGCCTACCTAGATACCTAGGCATCATCCAACACCTCCTTGACCTACATAGTAAGTAGGTGCCTTACATTAGGTAAGCGATTAGTTGCAGTAGCAGCCTGAGATAAGGTGTACCTAGTAGCGTGGGGTGGAGGGGTATATCCAATGATAGGTAATATCTCATTGGTCCCCTAATAATCCGAATTGCCCCCTGGCAGCTTGAAGCTTCCCCATGGTGTACCTACATAGGTACCTGCGTGTAGCATCGTTGATTGGCTGCAAGGGCATCAAAAGTCCAAGTGTCCTCCTTGGGCAAGTATTTACATCTGAAGCTGCTGGCACATGGCACATTAGACAGAAGCCAACCTACCTTCAACGTGTGCCTTGAAGAGGCCGCCTGGCACTGTTTGATCACTTTCATAGTTTAAATCGCAAATGGCATAGGAGTCTTGTTAGTTTCGAGCTATCAATCGACCGATCCGCGGGTACTGAGAGCATCCCACTTCAGCATCGAGCTGCTTGGCGATGTGCCATCAGTCAAACCACACGGTAAACCGAGTTGCCTTTTGACCACCTAAGCGCGTCCCATAATCATAATCGTCGTCCGCCATGATACGGCTGCTAAGGCTGCCGTGCAGCCTGGCCGCTGCTCTGCTAGCGACTGTGTGCCTCAGCCCTGGCCATGTGACTGCTGGTCATTCGGTCCATGTCGCTATGAAGGCTGCTTTCCCAGCTCCTCCTTATCTCATCGAGCTTCTGTGAGCTGCGCCGCGCCGCGCCCTTTGTTCTTTCTCTTTCTTTCCCTGCTGGGCTAATGAGTGGACTGCAGAGAAACAGCTGCTGGAGAAAATGCCACCTCTTATTTCCCCTTGCTCGACCGTATCGCCGATGGAGCATTCTCTGAATCCACTACCGACAAGGCCTTGTACGAGAGATTTCTCGACATCCTACACCAGGATGGCCACCTTACCACGCCCGAATCGCTATCCACCTTCAAGCTCGCCCTCTCTATGAGGGCTGCTGCCCCGAGGATAGAGGCGCATTACCAATACTACGATACCGCAGTGACTCCCGTGTTGGGCGACGCTGATGCGAATTGTGAGGAATGGGTTCTATTGAATAAGAAGCAGTACTGCTCAGCTACCCTTGCCAAATCAGACGGCCAAGTATCAGGAGAATCGTATGTACAAGTCGAGTTCCTCGCAATGCGCTCGCTGACGTAGAGACAGACAAATCCGCGTGTTGCCTTTCGACCGCGTCTTAGGCAGTGGAACAGAAGCAGTTCTGTACGCTGACATTACCAAACCCGAGTTTGGTTATTTCCACAAGGCGCTTGCAGATATGGCCCGCAAAGGCGAAATATCGTACCGCCTAAGGTACCGTACAACCCAGCGGGGCGAGTTGGAGGCATTGCCTGTTAGTGGCTACGGGGTAGAGCTCCAGCTGAAGCGGACTGATTATATTGTTATCGATGACCGTGATGCCGCTGAAACCAATGTTGATAAGCTTCAGAAAACAGCAGCTACTGAAGTCGTCTTGGACGGTGAGGAGGAGGTGGGCGACCTAAAGCCGCTGGCTGCCAGTGAATTGGCCGGCCTTGGTCTCAACACTGGGTCGTTTATCATGGAGAGCGAGGACCCTTTCGAAACCTTGATTAGATTAACACAGGATTTCCCTAAGTTTTCTACCTCGGTGGCAGCTCGGAACGCTTCCGACGCGTTCATCACCGAACACCGTCAGAACCGATTAGTCGCAGGGCCACCTGGCATAAATGCTCTGTGGATGAACGGTGTACAATTGCCCGAACGCGAAATAGATCCGTATGCGCTTGTAGGTGGTATTCGGAGAGAGAGGGCGTTCATTAAAGGCGTGACAGACCTTGGCCTCTCTACAAAGGAGGCCATCTCCCTTCTCGGCAATCAAGAGGTCACTATGGCCAAGTCTGATGATGAAGGCCCACGTTTTGATTGGAGAGATCAGTTGGAAGATGGTCGCGTAATTATCTGGCTCAACGACATCGAAAAGGATAAGCGCTATGCTGGGTTTTCCCCCAGCCTGTCCACGGTATGTCTTATGCTCAGTCTCAGTTACACGATGACGTATTACTAATGATCCTGCCTAGCTCATGCAAATATCCTATATGGGCCAGCTTCCGCAAGTTCGCAGGGACATTTTTAATCTTGTTGTTCCCGTCGACTTGAGCAACGCGGATGATGTTAGCTTGGTTTTGGAAAGGCTTCAAGTCCTTGTGAAGCGCGCTCTTCCAATACGATTCGGCTTGGTGCCGCTGACTCCGACAAAGAAGACCGAGGAGCGAGCGAAATTGGTCTATTATCTGACAGAGACTTATGGACTGTCTAGTGTCATGGCTTTTCTTGAGCCATTTGTGACGGCAGACCAAGCAACATCCGAGCATGCAAGTTTTGAAAAGGCTACCAAAACCCGCAAACCAAGAGCGGATGCAAATGAGCTCCCTTTTGACGATATTTTTACATCGGAGGATTATGAAGAGCAACTTCAGCTCTCAAAGCACTGGATTAACCGGCTTCAAGCAAATACCAACGTCCCCCCTGTCTTTATCAATGGTTATCCCATACCACGAGAACCGAACTGGCTCCAGACTATGAGTATGAGACTGTCAGCCGACTTGCAACAAGTCCAAGGCAGTGTGTTCATGGGGACTGTAACAGACGATACATGGTTACCAAGTCTATTCCTTGAGGGTGCGCTTACTCGCCGGAATCCCTACACCTTCCCTGATAGCGAGAATCCCCTCAAAGTTCTTAACGTTCACAAGATGTATTCGGAGCACGATGATCTTTTCAGTAGAGTGCCGCTTATCGACGCAGATGCCGATACAGACAAAGAAAAGTGGGCTGTTCTCACGCTTATTGCCGATTTCAGTAGCCCTTCCGGCCTTAAGCTCCTGCACTCCATGCTGGCATTCCGTCGGAATAACCCAGGCGCACGTATTGATATTGTCCATAACCCTACGTCGATCAAGAAAGGTCACGAAATCAATGCCTTCTTGCTGGAGAATCCAAGTAAGCTTCTGGAAATCGAGAACGTGGAAACGCTAGAAATCATGATATCTGGTAGTGCCCAGAAGCAAGACGATGGTTACGAGCATGCCCTGACGCGGTTCCTTGACTTCTCTGGACTCGCACCGGGAAATCAAGTGCTTCTTGTCAACGGTCGAGTCGTAGGTCCTATTGATACCGAATTCGCTTTCCAGGAGGACGATATACAGCAGCTGTATGAATTTGAACAGTCGAAGAGAATCTTACCTGTACTCCAGGCAGCTGAAACTCTGGGCCTCGCAGACAAAGTCTCTAGCCCACTCGCTTCTGCAAAGCTGACATCCATCACAGCCCTATCGACCATATCGGACTTGCCCGAGGGTATCTTTGAGTCCACGTCGATCCGAACTGCTCTTTTTGATCTCTGGAATGCATCGCATACCGCTTTTGACGTTGGCGACTCCGAAAACGCGGATATTCATCTCATTGCCCTTCTCAACCCTACTAGTGAGATAGGCCAAAGATGGGCGCCTATCCTAAAAGTCCTTTCCGAGTTAAATGGCGTGTTTCTACGCATCTATTTAAACCCGAGCGAAAAGCTAGAAGAATTGCCGATCAAGAGGTTTTACCGTTATGTCTTACAATCAGAGCCATCGTTTGATGACAACGGAGTGCTTCGCTCTCAGGGTGCTATTTTCAAAGGTTTACCGTCGGAAGCTTTACTCAACCTAGGAATGGACATACCGCCGGCGTGGCTCGTTGCTGCAAAACACTCCGTCCATGATCTAGACAACTTGAAATTAAGTTCCATCAAGTCAGACGTGGAAGCGATTTACGAACTCGAACATATTCTGATTGAAGGACACTCGCGACAACTCCCTGGGGGTGGTCCGCCACGTGGTGTGCAGCTGCTATTGGGTACAGAACGTGACCCGCACTTTGCCGACACAATTATCATGGCAAATATTGGTTACTTCCAATTCAAGGCTAACCCAGGTTTCTACAATATTCGTCTACAGGAGGGAAGGAGTTCGGAAATTTTCGACATCATCAGCGTCGGCGCCAAGGGCTATGAGGCTGTGTCTGGTGATGAGGGGACTGAAGTTGCGCTCATGGACTTCCAAGGTACAACCCTGTATCCTCGGCTCAAACGCAAGGAGGGAATGGAGACCGTCGACGTGCTCGAGGACCCGAGTGCCGAAGGTAGCAATGACCTTATCTCTCGCGGTATCAAATTTGCTGAAGGAATTCTGGGTGGATCGAAGTCCAAGTCGAAATCGCTCTCAGATGAGATTCATGCAGAAATTAACATCTTCTCCGTTGCTAGCGGTCATCTTTACGAACGAATGCTTAACATCATGATGGTTTCAGTCATGAAAAACACAAAACACTCCGTTAAGTTCTGGTTCATCGAGCAATTCCTTTCACCATCCTTCAAAGAATTCATACCATATCTAGCCCAGGAATACGGATTCAAGTACGAAATGGTAACATACAAGTGGCCCCATTGGCTACGTGCTCAGAAAGAGAAGCAGCGCGAAATCTGGGGCTACAAGATACTGTTTCTCGACGTTCTTTTCCCACTCTCTCTCGACAAGGTCATTTTCGTTGATGCGGACCAGATCGTCCGTACCGATATGATTGAGCTCATCAATTACGACTTGGACGGTGCTCCTTACGGATTCACACCTATGTGTGATTCCCGCACGGAGATGGAGGGTTTCCGTTTCTGGAAACAGGGGTACTGGAAGAACTACCTACGTGGCGTTCCGTACCATATCTCGGCGCTGTATGTTGTGGATCTTCGTCGCTTCAGACAGCTTGCCGCTGGCGATCGTTTAAGACAACAATATCACCAGCTCAGCTCAGACCCGAATAGTTTGTCAAACCTTGACCAGGATCTGCCGAATCACATGCAGTTTGTGATTCCGATACACAGCCTACCACAGGAGTGGCTGTGGTGCGAGACGTGGTGTAGCGATGAGAGTCTGAAGGAAGCAAAGACTATTGACCTCTGTAACAACCCCTTAACCAAAGAGCCTAAATTAGACCGTGCACGTAGACAGGTTCCGGAGTGGACAGTCTATGATGAGGAGATTGCGGCTCTAGATAGGAAGAGAAGGGGTCTAGACGGTTCGCAAAAGGTTTCCAGTGTTAGCGAGACTAATACGAGGAGCAGACGATTGGATGATGATGATGTGAAATCGAGGACGAAGGATGAATTGTAGAAGCCGTATCTTTTAAGTTTTCTAGACGATAGACGTAGAGACGATATACAGAGAATAAGCTATACTACATTACTTTTTGTTCTTCTTATGCTCTTTATGTGGTGGGTAGTATAATTTCCAATAATCAGTAAAGGGTCAGCGCACATAACTACACTTGACTTTAACATATCGTAGTTAGGTCATCTTCAGCGTTTAGGCATGCAGACAAGAAGCCTAGAGTCACCGGGTGTCTTCACTATTCTTCATTATTTCTATTGCACCTGCAGAGTTGAGGCAATTGGTTCATCACAATTTATTTTCCTCTGTCTATGTTGTCCCTGCTGGTATAGCTCCTCAGCACGTGTGAAGCAGGTCTCCTAGAGGCTTGTGGTAGCACCTACGACTCCAGCCTGAACAACAGCAATAATAATCTTTGGTTCCGCGTACGAATTGGTTTAGGAAACGGTGGTAGTGTTCCAACCGAGCTTCATGATCTCTCTGAACTCGGAGTTGCCCTGCTTCGGGCGAATATCTTGCCTATTCTTGACTTGCCTCGACGTTTATACCTTAATAGATCTGAGTTATTTTCATCGGCCCCGAAAAGCACAGTATGCACGCTCTCTAGCGGAGTAATAGTGAATGTTTGAAGTGTGTCCTAATTCCGACTCCGACTGGCCGTCCTCAGCTTAACCCCATTTCTTTCGCATCTCTAGGCGCCCCCGCCTCCTGAGTCTAACGGCTCCTTAGGTAATCTCCCCTATGGTACTTACTGTCTGAGCAAATAGCGAGTTAGGTTCGATTCCTTTCAGCGCTATATGATTATTCGCTTTTACTCATTTATGGTATGGATACCGGTGCGCTAATGCAGGAGAACCGTGGAGGAGGCCTGTACTACTGGGCTCACTTATCTTACTGTCTGCGGCACGGAATTATGAGGGACATTGTTTTATTTATTGATCTGGTTATAGTCAATCTCGACTATTATTCTGGTATGCACGTCGCTTTAAGCTGTTTACGCGGATAGTTATGTCTGGTCGTATAAACAATTGTTATAGTGACCGGAGCAGAGTTAAAACAAAGAAGGAGGAGACGTGTGATTCGATGGCATCTAGGTTAGACGTCGCGACTAAATAAGTCGCACGGCCTTTGTCATAGATATTCTCTAGAAGAGCACTGTACCTGTGATATTGGTAGTCTTGACTGATGAAGATGACCCGGTATGGGAACCGTTGTCTGATCTGTGAGGGTTAAAAAACTATCACATGGATTGCGACGAGATCCATACCAGATTAATCTACTCAAATAAAGGGTTGAGACTAAAAGCTAGAATAGCTTGTAGAAGTTAAAAAGAAAGCCAAGTCAGTAATCAAAGATCTAAACCTAATGCCATACTCTGGTAGGGCTCGCGGTTATGTAACCTGACAGGGTCACTATCACCAGGGCCAAAAACGTCTTGTGGGCAGAGAGGAGATAAATGAAGGAAATTCGGCGTAAGGGCTATGACAACTATCAAAAATTTCCACTGAAAATATTTGCGGAGCCTTCACCAGAATTCTCAGCATGTCGAAACCGATATCGCATCTAAGATTGGTTTCTATGTAATTTTCCCGACCTACTACAAGACCTGCTGGAGGCCTTATGTAGAAACGCTTCGGCCGGCTCATAAGTGTTTTCTCATATTTTGACGTCTGGTACTTCGGTAGTGTAAAGGATTGATCCATAGCTTACATGGTAATAGGTTTTCATACATGCTACCACATGCTTTATGCTTTAGGTTGCGTATGATACTTGACACCGAAAGGTAAATTCGCAACACGCTCTTCAGGTGCCTCCCATACCTTATGCTGGGGTGCCTCACGATGACCCCGGTGGGTGGGTTATAATCAACTACTATCGCTCCCCCTCAAACTCTATTGGTGTCATGAACTATATGCTCGGACCTTAGCCTAGCCTATATAAACTACCTGGGTAGATCTGGAACATAGAGTAGACTCTTTCCTTGTGCAACAAACGACGATAAGTCAATACTGGATCACGACTCCCCCCCCGCGCTCTACACACAGGCAACCTCCTCTCAACCATCTGGGTTTTCGACTCTTAGTTTACCGATACTTGAAAAAGCCGATCCATCTAGCTCCTCGACTAGTCATTCTCCAACATGGAAATCGCGAAAATCGTCCGCGACACACTTTCTACATTGGGATCACTACGCAAGCGACGCAGGCAACAGAATCTTGATACCTACCTTTTAAAGTTGCCTGTTGAATTAATTCTTCGCATAACTGATTTCCTCAGCCCTTCAAATCTTATCCTATTCTCTCAAACATGCTATTCGGTGCACGCTATCGTCCAAGAGAACATAGATACCACCAAACTCTCTCGCACCGAGTATCTCTCATATCTCGCCACTTGTGTCAGAGCCCAGCCTAAGAAATGGGTATGCGAGAATATGAAACTTCATCCCATTGACTGGCTCGACACGCCTACAGCTCTTTTCCAGAGAACCTCCTGCCCTCGTGAAAAATACGGACGAATCCGGTGGGATACTCGCCTTTGGTACGATCAAATACGACTTGAACACCGCCATATTCAGCTTGCTCTTAAGTATATTCGCTTATAAGAGCAAAAGTATGACTCCTATCTGCAAGCCTTACTGGCGCCACACCACGATAGGGCCTATAGCCCTAGAGGTGCAGCCCGACTCGAAACCCATTACTCAGCATATCCTAAGATTACGACGGCCTCCAACGGCAGTCTTACATTTCTGCTTCTATCCACCTGGCGATATTAGAAAGGTCCTGAGAAGATATCACTAAAGAAAATCGGATACCTGCCAATCTGCCCTCACGTCATAATAGATCCTTTTCGCACGTGGCGGCGTTATGACGATCCGGATAATCAGCTTGAGGAAGCTATAGAAAGGTCACTCTGGACTCACGGCGATAGAAAAGAGTATACAGGGGCCTTCTCTCGCTGTGCTACAGATTTCTCGGTCCAATCTGACTCTCAGTTTCTAGATCTGTGCGTCTGGCAGGACTTTGGGCCAGAGGGCTCTCCTGGAGACCTCGCTTGGGAAATCCACTGTGACAGCGTTGGTTTAGACGGTGTTCCGAATTGCTGGGACTGGGGTCATACGTTATATCACAAACCAGGAACAGTAAGGAAGCTATACGGGAAGTATGAAGAATGCGAAGCCATGGTCGCCAGTGCCAGCCTGGCTGACAAGGTAATGAGTATCTTCAACGGCATATGGCCCTGAGCTGAAATGGGGCGAGTCTATTAGCAAATCGATAATTTACTTCAAGTACGATACATACGTCAGACGACCAAGACCTTGAAGAATCGTATATACTTCTCACTGTCATCTTCGCACCTGTCGGTCTTCATTGAATACGCGTGTAAAAGGCTCAAAACGAGGTGTATATCAGGACGACGAATAATGAATTCTAATTACGGAATAGCATGACTAGAACAAGATATGAAACGACTTTTCAATGATTCCGTGTCATTTGATAATTGATCATCGATTACGCCGTCACACTGAAATATACCTGGGCTCAAGCTATTCTATAGACCGCCACGGAAGTGGCACCGCTGGAACAACCTCATACACACCTACCACCGTCAACCTCAAGGTTTATTCCCGTTATAAAAGCTGCCTCGTCGCTAGCAAGATAGCAACAGGCATTAGAAACGTCGGCTGGAGTAGAACCTCTGCCCAGCGGGACGGTCGACTCAAATGCCTTGCGATTCTCCGGCGTATCTGGTCCTCCTATGAAAAGATGCGTCATGCCGGTGCTTCCAATGACCGGAGACACTGAATTGAACCGAATCTGCTGCGGTCCATACTCGACAGCCATGGCCTTGAGCAGTGGTAATTAGAGGCTATTCGACTTTGGTAAACCCGAGGCTCTTACCTTCGTAGCATTGATAACTGCTGCTTTGGATGCATTATACCATGTAAGACGTGGACGAGGCCGTACTGTACACCACGACATCAGCTCTAGATTCTTGGAAAAAGCTTTCATTGAAGGAAAGAGGAACGGAATGCGATTACTAGTTCTAATTCAGGTGCACGAAAATGTTGACGAACGCAAAAGGGTGCAACTTACCTCCAGCTGTAGACGCGATCTGAATAAAGCACCCTGGGGTTTTCTTTCCCATGAAATATGGCAGAATCACGTTTGTAGACAAGTACACCGACTTGATGTTAACGTTCATAACCAAGTCGAAGTCCTTCTCTGTGACCTCTTCAGTTGCTTTATTAGGGTAAGCAGCACCAGCATTGTTGACGACGATATCGAGCTTCCCGAACTTGTCGGTGACTTCTTTGAGCAGCCTCTCCCAATCCTCGCGTTTCGTTACATCTCCAACAGCGAATGCACATCCTAGCTCTTTCGCTACATCTCGGCCAGCCACATCAGAGAGGTCTGCAATGAGGACTTGAGCACCCTCCTCAACGAACTTGGTAGCAATCCCCTTGCCGAACCCTGATGCTCCACCTGTAACGATAGCTACTTTGCCTTGCAGTCTTGGTTGCGGGGCCATGATGCTATTGTAACGAGTCCTTGTAGCTATTGCTAACCACAAATTGGGGGATCAGAGATGTAAGGTACCCTATAGTGCCAGGGATGAAGAAGATGGAGATTAGATAACGATCACGAAATATTGACAGGCCCAGACTGGGTCGTTGAGTTTCTCTTGAGAATGGCAAATGCGGGGATGAACTCAATTCGGCTGATCTACCACTACTTGAAGTCATCAAGAGGACCAGCGATCCCCGCCCGGACGAAGTGCCATGCATATAATGCAACCGAGGCGGTCTAATTCTCCACACTCTGTGGCTACTGTATCCTTCTTCTACTCCTCAAATTTCTTTGCTCGGGAGATACGGACAAATTCTCGCTGCCATGTGGCTTACTTGCTGTGACCTAGAAAGTGGGTATTTACGCCCTACGGAGTAGATATTAGGTAACACAGCAGGAAGCTGTACCCCTCATCATGATGTTCAGGCAACTGAACAGTGTACTCTATTCTCTGATGATGCCACTTCTAACCGCTAGAGTACGCTCTCGGAGACTCGGTAAGACCAAACGAGCTTTTCATACCGTTAAAGACAGCAGAAAGCTTTAAATACGGAGTACAATCGTGGATTACTGATCGACAGGATTTATGGCGACTATTGATGTAGCCAACTAGCATCTCTGCCATTTGTTAAATAGGTTGCCTAGGTGATTTGATTGGAAAATATGTGCAAATCTAAACAGATTCGACTATATACGGGGGATAAGAGCGGTTGGAAACAAAACGGAAGGAAAGTGATGTTAGGGTATTTATCCCAGAGTGAATGGATAGCTTACTCAGTCACATAGTAGGTAGGTAGAAAGGGGTCAGTAGCCATGAAGGTATATTGGTCAAATGGCCCCTAGCTCTTTCACCAGATAATTAAGGGGATAGCCTGAATATATAGACAGCGCCTGCTAGTATACATCTGAGTGTTACCAAGCCACCTAAAAAGGAAAAAGAATGAAGTTTTTGGCGTGAATTTGAAGTATCTCTAAGTTAGAAGACTGATCTCGTTAAGTAAATTTACTTATCAGACTATGCTTGGCTCCCAAACGCAAAGGGTTTCAAATTGCATTCAAATAGATTATACTTTCATTGATAATACTAACACTTTCCTATTTTGCAACCCCTCTCAAAAGGTGCAAAAGGATTATATAAGAAACCAAGTTATCGACTACGTTTTTCGTAACATGTACAGCCGATACTAAAATGGAGTGTGGACATCTATACCTATGGCTTGAGCCAAATAACGATTATTGTCAAAGCAGCACCTCAAGAATCCGAGAGGGTTAAAGTGTTGTAGGTCAATTCCTCTCTGTAAATTCATCTAATAGGCAGTTTGACAAAATAACATATACAAAAAATGGGGAAGCTAGACGGCTCCTAAGTCTCTGCATAACTCCTTAAGAGACCTGTTCATTTGGTCTAATAGAAAATGATTCATGCTATATGCTAGCAAATATATGCTAGAAATATTCGAACTATTCTCTTTGTTTTCCTTAATGTATATATGATTATCTAATGGCAGCCTATCTGAAGTTCGCCGCATATACTAACATCATCCAAAATATGCTCGGCTTACACGATCATACACCAAGGGAGATGTTGGATTAACGCAACAGTTTAATTCCAGTACTATAGTTTTAATTTATCGGAGGTGGGGAGCTCGATCACACGTTGAAGGTGGTAACTTATTCCTGTCATCACGTGGACTTCTCACAGTCTCCATTCAGGACAAATGACACCTGTCATGACGCCATCTTCGCCGAAAACAAGTAAAATAAGTAAGTTGTATACATTTACAGCTTTATTACACCAATTGTTCGTAATACACCTATAATCTGACTCCTACCGCGGGATCTGGTAATATCTTAGGGGAAACATGGCCTCTTTCTGTGCTCCCCATAATCTTCGTGTTTCACGTACTGTGTCATATAGCATGCTTAATGCCTCAGGTGTGTCATTTGGGGAACCAGAATATAATGTGCGAGGAATTGGGCACTCGTCGAGGGATCACAAGATACTCACAGCGTGATAATGAAATTATCTCACATCATGGGTGTAGCACACAGAGAGAAGATCGGGGGAGTCTTTCATGTCATTATTGCCTAGTGTGCAATAAGTGGGCGATTCTGCTTGGCTAACGAGCTGCAAAGCTTTTCTATCAGAGGCAGTAGGAAGTATCTCGGGATGTAAGTGTGGTACGAGTCATCCTCAAGTGACCAGTTTGTTAGTTCTACCAACTAGCTGAATAATAAGCTATTAGAGGGTAAGCGTAAGCTTCGTATATTCATGTACGCTCATACACTCATGTCAGACATCGTCTATACTAGTCCCTCTTGCATTTCTTCAGACGCAACATACCAACTCATTGAACACGTAACTGGTTCGAAAAGGCCGATGGATATTACTACAACACGTAATCTCAAAGAACTCGCTAAGTCACCTCAGCCTAAGTGAATCTTCAAACCTCAGGAGTCTATTGGGCTATTCACTGGGTTCGCAGCCTAGGAGTGATTGACGTACAATAAAAAGTTGAGATAGTATGAATTAAGGGCTATTTATCCTGTCTCTCACCGAGTGTGGCTTGAAGTAAATAGAAAACGAAGAACACAGTCGCGATTTCTTCTAGGAAAAATATCTCTCAATGAGTTAAAAACTGTATTGTTGAAACTGACAAAGTCAAGTTGGGACATTACTGCACTAATTTCCTGCGGTATCAACTCAACAGGGCAAATAGGAGACTACGCAACGAAGACGTTTGTGTCTCTTCGCGTAATTGGTAGCAGTCATTTTCCCCGAGTCTCCAGCTTGTGCAATGGCTAGGGACCAGGGTAACTGGGAGGAGCCCTTCGTCTCCTTAGTTGTACCATGAAGACTCTCAAGATACATTGCAATTGTCTGTAATAGCCAGCGTAAGCAGTAGACAAGATGGGAGCGCATCATCCAGGGGTAGCAATTCGCCACTTGAAGATAAGTAACAGAAAAGAAAAAATAACAGTCCTTTGTAGTCTACATAACCCACGGCCTTCCTACACCCCCTTCGGCTCACACTTTCTAAGCGACATCACCTCATCGCCACAGAGAAAACAAATCCCCGGAACCACACCGAAAATGACCTTAACGGCCGATAGAACCGCCACATACACACCTAATACAAGTTTCCCGCTAGCGAGATACGACACAAATGCGAGATCAAAGTTGGGTAAGAATACCAGGCAGACAGGTAGGTAGGTAGACGGAGAGACTCCGCCACACCCATGACTCATGCATCCAAACCCCAAGCGCTGCAAACGGGAAGCTGTTCTCCAGAGTCAGATTAGAGCCAAGGCAGATCAGGTATAAGAGCACTGCACCCAAGAAGATAGACGGATAGGTTATGGGTAGGTAGGCATGTAGTGTAGGGTGTGGCATCCCCCATCACGCGCCGGGTGTTACCGACGGATCCGGGATCACGACCCTCCTTTCTCTCGCGCTCCCCCCTTTCCATCTCCCAACCGAACCGCGTCCCACCACACCCAACCTTCCGCACCGGGAAGATCACATGGCCGGCCGCGAACGTGAGGGTGGGGCGCAGCAGGCTATATCATGTATGTGCTACGCGTACGTGATGTGTGAGTTCCGTATTGTTATTTTCTTATTCTTTGTGTGGCCCCATTTCGATTGATTGTTTACTTGTGGCGTGGTTGTTTCAGTGTAACCTCTGGGTTCTTTAAGGGGCTCATCTAATCATGGAGTACCTACCTATAATATACTTGTTAGTCAATAGAAATAAAAGCGGCCGCATGAGTTATCCTGCTTTCTCTCGTGGATTTCGTGAAGTGCTGGAGTTTAACCGGGTGCGCAACGGCGAATAAGTCAGCGAAGCATGCTTATCTGATGACAGGGAGAGAGCACGGAGGATAAAGCCAAGTTTCGCGAGTAGCAGTATGTTCGCTCTTAGCCGTCCGTGTGGAAAATCTCTATACAGAGGCAGACATTCCCTTCTCTAGGGTGCACTTAGTATCATAGGTACGAGGATCCAAGTTCAGCTTCTCAGTGCTGTGTGTATCAGGAAAGCTCCAAACAGCTGCGGACTAAACAGCCAAGGCCTGCCCCTCTCAGCCCCCGTTGGCGAATGGGCATAGACCGATGATGTCATAAAAGGGGATCGATCTCACCGGGTTTACTCAAGACGCCCACGTTTATGGGGAGGCTTAAGTTTGCTTCCCTGGTTCAGTCGCGCTTAGCAGACCAAAGGGGTCACACCTGCAAGTCATATGTATATACAATGGTAATTCTGCAATAGCCTGTGGATCTTGCTTCTGATACCTAGCGGAATATTTGGCATGGCTTGTGCTTTAGCCAGCTATTTGTTCCATGCTGGCATGTCGATCGGTAGACCAGAGGCCTCGGATTATGCGGGAACTATCTACAATGCGACATGGGCTGTGGGCCGTCAATACTTCTCAGGATTACGAGAGTGGACGGAATCTGGCTGCGTTACATAAATCAGGGTGGTAGTGTGGATGCTTGCGTAAGTGGGTTGCAGGCGAGCCCGCATGAAGCCATACTGTGGGGTACGGCAGACGAGTGGCATGGGTATGCGCGACTCACATCGTTGTAAATGGAGGCAAAGGGGAATGTATACCATGTATGGACGGAATGGGTTTAATATCTCCTGTCAGTGTCAGGCTTGACTTGGAAGATTCGGATCCTTTAGATGCTTGAAAAGGGTAAAGACAAGGTGCGAGCTAGCATACAAATAGATACACTGACAAGGATGTATCTTGCTTAGGCCATCTAAACGTGCTTGTAGAAATAGTAATCGTGAGGCGTAGCTAGCAGTTAGGACTAAGAGCTGCTCAGACAGCTAAAAACCCACACGATTCCGTTGGTGATAGACGTGCACGCTAACACATGTAGTGGTATACAAGCCCACAGATTTGTCACTGATATGGGATCATGACATGTCCAGCTCCCACTCGGTTGAACAGGCCGTATATTATTCTTTAGCGCTGTTTACGAGTCACCCTAACGGTCTGTGTTGATATGGAAAGGTGGCAATCCGAGGAAAGATGACGAAGACAGCAGGTGATAAGCGTAATCACTTTGCGACGAAGGTGTGTCCAGGCGAGACGCTATTGCAGATAGAGGGTGTGTACGGTAATCCAAGATGATGAAGACGAGAACGAGATCAGCTTTGAATGGAAGCCACTCTCATGTGTGGCTGTTGGCGATATTCTCATCTCGTGTTAGATGTTGGACGAAACGGTGTGGCTCACTTTAAACGTGAGTGGAAAGCGTCCTGCTGCATACCTAGTAACGGTCGTTGAGAACGTCACACCCGAGAAGCAACACGCCTATGGAGATGTTCCGCAATGACCGAGGACAGCTATCTTTTTGGGAATACCATAGACCTAGGAGGCCACGCGCGGCATCAAGGAAAGCACTTAAACTTGTGTCGTATACCCACCATTTGCTACCTTGGGCAACTCACGAAACCGTGCGCATCGCTACTTCATGGGGGAGTTCAAGCTGCAATGTGTTTTAAATCCATCGCTGCGCTTCTAAAAATCAAGTTACTTTTGTGTATCAATCTCACTTAAAGCTATTCTCATCTAAGAGGTTAAAGAAATGGAGAACGTAATCATTGAACGACAGAAAGTTACTCGCGCCCCGGTGTCTCATCCAGCCCAGCCAGGTTGGATCAGAAGACTTAGAATGAGCTGCAAGACGACCGTTTCGGCGAGATGTGGGGTGGAGATGACCAGAAAGACTGCAAAAGGGCGTTGTAGCCGTCAAAGATAGTACCATATTGCCGGTATGCAGTAGGAGCGTGGCGAGGGCTCTTGTGTCAATGTTGGCGCTCAGACCGAAACACCATTACAGTTAGGCGGACGGAAATAACGCGAACAACACCGGTCGACTAGGCTTCTCGTAAAGCTCTCTCGAGCTGGAGCGTTTACTTTCAAGCTGAGCAACCACCTCGTGGTGCAAAGCGGTCCATGGATTGAGTATAGGCTGTTGCACGCCCACAGTAGTGGGCTGGGCTCACCTCCGGATGATAGTTCGTGATTCTGTATTGAGCTTAGGGAGGGTACTACTTCAGGCCAGATACTGACAAACGCACCAAGAGGTAGTAGTGGTAGTAGTGGTAGTTAAGAACGTCAAGGGCTCCGATCCGGAGGAGAGGGTAGGCCAGATAGGGGCCAAATTAATGACCTATACTTAGGTACACAGGGGCCCTTTCACATGGCTTTGGATGGTCCATGACGTTATCGGCACTTGAAGACGATCAAGTCTTAGAGGATGCAGGTAGCCGACACAACGACGACCCGGGGTCAACCCGGCGATTGCGATTTGACTTGGCTACTGTACCGACATGGGACTGCCGGCACATCTCCCGCCATTTTTGCGCCATCACATAGCGCGACCATTATGTCGAGTCTGGTGACAGGACGATCATGGGTCTGATGTGGACCACATACTGTAAGAAGGCATGAGTGTTTTGCACTACAACGAGGGATATTGGGACAAAGGAGTTATGGTGTGAAGAAGCGAAAAGTGGAGAAACGATGCGTTGACGTGAGAATGGGAATAGGTATCGTGGGCTAAACACTCAAGGTATCACGAGAAGTAAAGGTGTTGGTAGTGTGCAGGTATCGATTGTGCGATGCGACGCGAGCCAATCAAGCCTAGTCTGAAAGCAATCAACTTTCCTGAAGAGAATTGACAAATCGAAAGAGCTGGCGCTAGTAGCTGCCCTACAAACAAATAACCTACCGTGTTATCGGTGCACCAGTGCGGGGACTGCATCCAAGGATCGCGATAAAGTACCCGGAGGGAGTTGCATGTAGGTAGCATGAGACCGCACATACATGTATAATGCCTTCCGTCGTATCTGCTGAGGTGCATACTTGACACACCGCTACAACAAGGAAGATAGATAGCTGCCTTTTTGTTCCTTGCATCTAACAATATCGAAGAGCGCTGCAAATCCGCACCACACAACAGGATATACGAATCCTAACCCAAGCGGGTTTGGAGATCAATGATACCCACACAACGCCACTACTACCGAAGCAGCCACTTACGATAAAAGTTCCGCTGAGCCTCCAACTGCACAGCTGCTACACTGCACCACTACATGCTTAACCCATGCTTGATTGTGTTATTTTCCTTATTTTCCTCTTTTAAATCTCCTCTGCAACCCGCCCTCCTGAGACTCTCTTTACTTTGATCGAGTGTGTAGCTGGAAGTGGCGGGGGCGATGAGGGATGGGTTGCTGCACAGAAGATATCGAATAGGAGCGACTCCGCTAATAGACTGCGCAGAAGTTCCTACGCCACCCACCCACACCAAACCTCGGCTGGCTTACCTTTAGGTCGTCTATCAGACCACTCTTAGCTGCATTGAGATATGGCCTGATGCAACGGTTCATCTCTCTATCTCGCTCTCGTCACCTTGATGGCATACTATGTATGTTAGTACTATAGGTTCTGTCTTGTGAAAGGCGGAAGAAGCGCTTACCTCAGCTCCCTATTGCTCGTTTCGTCGAAGTGCGTCACGGTAGTCAACCACATAGGTTGGACAGGGGTAAGCTCAGCTGTTCCAACCCGTCCCATGATCGAGTTCGTGGGGGTGGCGCAACGAGCTCAAGCTATCGTAACCATATACCCGCTCCTCAGGCGATATCAGATATAGTTGGAGTGGCTCAACCATCCTATTGAATCCCCCTTACATTTCGCAGTGCTAATTGTGTGTTTTTGTTCAACGGCGCGGTGTACTGCATTTTCGTTACCGTCGTATCCGGGTAAAAGCGCTGCGTGTAGTTATTTTTGTCACTCTGAGACTTGTCAGAAATCAATCTTGATCTCGCAACCAGCGAGTATGGAACACTGCAATCCCCTGCCGAAATTGCCGACTGATGCTAATAGTACGAGAGGTGTACTTACGTAGTCCGGGCTCTTGGTGCTGAGCTGGAATCCTAAGCTGTCTCGAATCTTACTGCGGTCTCTATAACATACATCTACGTATAAGAATGATGAGCAAGACTCGGATGGAGTGGAGATGTGTACAGGACATACTCAGTGTTGCGACACGAAGACTACGACCTTGAAGCACCAGCATGCCGGTTGTGCTGCAAGCTACCTAGGTGCACATTAGAAACTACTCTTCTATATATATCGTCGTTCCGGAATAAAAAGTCAGATTTCACGATGCGGACTTAAATGCCCACCATCCCCACATTTCAAGGTTATTTCTCTTTCCGTCGAACTACACCTATCGTTCTCTTATCCATTGGCTAGTGATGTAGTATGTACTATTCTTCGTCCGACCATTCACAGGCGGTTATCGACAAGTCTCATCCCCCGAACACAAATGGCTTGAAATAGATCGTAAATAGATCGTGTTGTTCCAATTGGATAGATGCTGTGTGAACTAGGCTCGATCGTTGAACGGTGATCGCCAGGTTCGCGTTGTCTTAACCAGTCGGAACACCTAACCCAGGTCTGGTTACAAATGTCTGCAGGTGCTTAAGAAGGAGAAGAATCAGGGATTAAGAACATGGGCACGCTCACCCACATAGATTACAGTAAATAACTCCAGGTTTTATCACATTGGAAAAAGGCCTTGGTAATTACTAGGTGACTCTGAAAAGGCGACGCGGCAGCCACAGGGAACTAGGTAGTCAAGGCAGTATTCGCAACCCCTGTACAATTGGTTGCCTAAGAACTACAGTTCCTCTTGGACAGGGTATTCTTAACGCTTCAGTAGGATTTTCCATTTAAATATTTGATTTGCGGCGCGAGCAAATTCCTCACCGAGTCCCTTGCGCCCAAAGACCTACGATAGATACGTAGGTATTCATCTGCTGAGAAGCCAAGGCAGTTTGTGACACAAAGCAGAGAGCATAGCGCTATATTAACTTGTAGCGATCCTAAATGGGTCCCGTGCTGTGTACCGTAGATCGGATTTAGTCCGCAGTGACAGTGAAGGGCCTGGTTGCACCGGATAGCCTGGGAGTCATCCTAGCATTCGTGTTCTTGACGTCATGTCTCAGGGCAGCCACGAGCGAGGCATATTATACCATAGACAATCCAGAAGAGAACAATAGTATGCGGCGGAGGGCGCGCTGGTTATTGAAATAAAGAACCAAGAGGGTGGTCGGATATTCGAGGACTCGGAGTGTAGTAGGGTAGTAGGTAGTAGGTATGCAACCATCTATCAACCTTAAAAGTATATATACACAACAAGTGTACAAGAAACTCTAAGATCAACATCCTCCCACAGGGTTACATGGCGCGCAAAAGTGCCACCAGCCCACATGCATATGACCGGCTGTTCACATAGCAAGCTAAGGTTAGCGTTTTGTGATGCCGTGTTGCCAGGGTCATCCGTCCAAACATCTGATAAATGCCCGAGTGCACCGAAAGCTGGATATCCCATTGAGCAGGCGATGGAGGCACATTCCTGTCTGGTCGTGCCTGTTGCAGTTAGATGCGAGCGGGCCGCTCATTAATTATATCATGCCTGGGTAGAGAGCCAAGCTCTCCCTAACCCTGGTTCTAGCAAACCAGCAAACATGCGTCCTGCCAAAGAAACCAGGAAAGTTAAGCAGTAGAGAGTTATAGACTCCTTGGATCTTAGAGCACCGTGTGTGTGTGTGTGCCCTGGGAAACCTTACCTACCTGTAGGTAGTGTTGAGCTAGTGCAACGTTCCAGAACTCTAGGTCGTTCTGACATTTGAAGATGCAGCTAGCACAACCGTACAGCCGTACAACTGTACACCATCTGCACCAACCTCACACTGCTACTAGTAGTAATCTATGTAAGCCTTAAAAGCTAATACATTGAGGCAGGCAGGTCCGGTGCACGAGATTAACCGCCGAGTAACTAGCCTGTCCGCCATTCCCCCGACAGGACAGGACATGACAGGACACGGCGAGATGATGGTGTCTGCGTGTCTGCCTATTTATTCACTTTGGTATGTTGATATAATGCCTCCCATCGCTGCCCCGGAACTGACGGATATAGTACAGGTACCCCAGGAAATAGGTAGCTTGGCTGACTTGTCTCTCCGATCTGTGTTACGTGGAATAACTAGCGACTCATACCGGGATACTCGTTGAGGCATCTCGGTGAAGTCAGGCGAATGGTGGCAGGCTGCCACTTAGAGGGGCAGAGGTAACCTTCACATTTCTGCCTCTTTTCCTTCGCGAGCCCTTCACTCCACGTCCTTCACGTCCTTCATGCTCTGGGGCGTAGCAGGTAGAAGGTCACTTAGCTCGGTCACTTTTTCTCGCCGACGTTGTCATCGTCGTCGTCGTCGACGACAACCGACCTCTTCCTCTTCCCAGCTCACCCCCCTACTGAGGACGGACTGCCCTCCCACACCAGACCCGTCCGATCAGTTTCCGCTTCTGGCATCTTAGACGCACTCGGCCCGCCTTGTTGCGCGTCTCTAGTCTCAAATCCAAGCACCCGGCTCGTATCGGCCGAATCGCCCAAATGCAAAAGTGACCTCTTGACACTGCTCTGAGCCCCCCGTCGATACTAGTATGTCGTCGACGCGCGTGAGGGTATCCTGTTCACGGGCAAAGATGCGCAGTCGCGTCCCCGTCCCCGTCCCCGTCTCCGTCATACTTAGTCCATTTTGTAGTATTCTCTTGTCCTTCCCTCTTCCCTCTTCCCTCCATCATAAAAACCTGCAGAGACAGACCTACATTACCCCAAGATTTGCCCCTGGCTGAACGTCTACAGAGGGACCTCAGATCCTTTTGACATATTCTTGATCCCGCCACATGTGTTATCCACCCGACGGGATCTGTCAAAAGGGAACGATATCCGCCAAATAATAGTCTAGTCCCTCTATACCTTGTCTACTCTCCCTTTTCTTTATTTTAACTTTCCATTCATCTCATAATAATTTTGCTCGAAACTTTTGGCGACTCTTGACAACCCATCACTGGGAATAATATCCACGAGCGAGTCGTCTATCGTTTGAGAACCCCAACCAATGAGCCTCCCTTGCTACTGCTGCTTACAGCTACTAAAAAGAGGCCGGGGCCATCCTCCAATCACTGCAATCATTCCAATTTCCTACCAGTGTCGCGGAACTTGCCCCCAGAGAGAGTTCACGTATGTAGGCAGACTAACAATATATGAGGACTCGGTGTAAGCGTCTTACTACTCTATCACCGGGCCTGGACCTCGCTCAGATGCCAGGAATGTTAATATTGCCAATATATATACTCCACGCATAGTAGCCAACCTGCTTTGCTACCTACCTAGGAGAAACACAGCCATTCTCTAGTCAAATACCCACCCCGCAACGAGACCTACATCCCACCCAGGGTTGCCTGCAGGTCTACCAGTTTCTACTGAAGTGCGGTTTCTGGTCCTGTGCAACTGTGCAGAAGGACCTTGCCGCTGTAACTGACTTACTACCTACGGTAGGGGGATCGGAGCGTTACAGGTAACCCCAGCACGCAAGCCCTTAGTGCGCTACGGATCAAGACCGCCTGCTGGCCTAAGACTACTGCGGGTTTTGGTACCTCAGAAGTACCCGACCTCGCGAAGATACCTACTCCGCACGGGAGTGCTATTCGCTGTTAGCTAAGCCGGTAACATCTTGCTGCAGCAGTCGCGAGGGTACCTACCTGCGTAGGCAGTCGTAGCGGTACACTATAGGTACCTGACTAGCTGCGATAAGAGATAGAACAGCGAGTCACCCGAAACCACAGGCAAGATAATAGTGGGCGCGAGCCAGCAACCACCCAACCAATGCTCTCTACAGCTGGACCGACGGCCCCTCCTTCGTCGACCCTCCTTCTTCACCACACCCGCCGCCGCCGTCGCCGTTATCTCGATTCTCACCTCCACGCTCCCTCCTCCAACTTATCGCCTCGACGCCCTCCGTCGCAACACCCGCACCCGCAACCGCCCTCGTTGTCTCCCTCGTCGCCACTGCGGTTCGACCGCGCAGCCTCTCCTCCCAGCAGCCCGCCCGCTCCCGCAATGGGCGACTATCGCCATATGAGGTCGGGCAGCCTCAATATCCCCTCGCAAGGCGGTGCCGCCGCCGCAGCAGCAGCTCCCGCTCCAGGCCCAGCTCATGGCCGCTTCGACGGCCCGCGCAGCCCACCGAGTATGTCGCAACGTTCGGGAGTCGAGATGCGTCCTGCGCCTTTCGTGTGGTCAAGTGCTAACGGTCGGCGGGCTTCAATTGCAGATACGTCGCACGTTCCCTGCAAGTTCTTCCGTCAAGGCGCCTGTCAGGCAGGGTCGGCTTGCCCCTTCAGCCATGATCTCGGGGCGGCCTCAGAAACCGTCTGCAAGTATTTTGCCAAGGTACGCGACCTCAAAGCCCTCGTTTATGACAACTGCCCATTCACCCCTCTTTTTCGTTATCCCTTGCCCCTCTCCGTCTGTCTCCGTTTCTGTCTTGGGCTTCAACTTCAACCGCGTCACTCTGTTTCCCCTACCCTTGTCCCTGTCTTTCGCCCTTCGCCCTCGCCCTCGCCCTCCGTTCTTTTGCTCTGCTGCCCTTCTTGCTTTTGTGTAGCACGGCAAAGTAGTGGCCGAGCGCCGGCGACCGAGCCCATATGAGATATTGTATCTAGTCGACTAATACTGCTGAACCACGATATAGGGCAACTGCAAGTTCGGTCCGAAATGTGCCAACGTCCACGTTCTCGCCGACGGTCGACGCATCAATTATAGCAAGAATGGCATTTCCATAGGCCAACCTCTTCACTTAGGCAATCGAATCAATCCCACCGCCTACAACACTTCGAACAGCGCCCTCACCAATTCCTTCATGCGCGCCGATGCTGGAGCTCCCTACAGCCCTTATGGGTACCCTATCCCGCCCGGCGACTCCTTTCAAACAATCGATCGCCGCCCGAGTTTCGAGAATGTGCCTGTGATCGATACCACCTATTCCCACACAAGCTCTGGTTACGGCTCTCCCCGTGATGAAGAACCCACGCGGCTGGGTTTGGGCCTGTCACCCGCTGCTGGAGGTCTCTCTGTCCTCGATGCACCCTTGCCTGCCTCATTCGACTCAAATGGCATTTCCAACGCAGCTAGATTTCCTGCTGGGCCCTGGCCGTCTTCTGTTCCCTCTCAATTTGGTCTCGACTCACCCTCTCCTTCACTAAATGCCGCCAAGGACGCACGCACTTCCGAAGCCCTCAAGTTGCTGCATCATTCTGCCTTTGGCAGCAATGACCGCCTTTCTTCTACTGCCACTGGCTCTTCGCCACCAACGCAGCCCTCCGATGAATACTTCGGCCGGAGGCAAATGCACTCGAGTCGCTATGCTAGACCCAAAGTGCTCAGTAGCAGCGCGCCCCGCGTGATCTCTGGTGCGATTGATCGTGATTGGGAGTCAGAATTTCCCTTCTCGGAGGAAGATTATGTGCCCGACAATCTGAAAGACCTTTTGACGCCTGCGGAGAAAGCTCGCCGCGGTTCTCGCGCCGCTGACGATGACATGAACGGTCACAGAGGGAATGGCTCATCTCCTAGTATTGTCGGCATTAGCGGGACTGGGACACCCAATGCGGAGTCCACCTCTAAGTTCGGTAGTCCGCTTGCGTCGAGCCCGAGTCGCTGGGGTCCCCTATTTCAGCGCCAACACGAGGAGCAGGAAGCAAAAAAGCATGCTGTAGGGGCAAGTGCTGGAGCATTCGGGCATATTGGGAGTCCCTTACGTCAGTCGAGTTTGAGTGCCGAAGTGATGAGATCACGTGTTGCTAGCCGATCTGGTAGTCTCGAAGGGCTTAGTGATCAGCTACAGCGCACCCGCATTGATGGAAATGGAAGCGGAGGCGAATCGCCCTTGTTGCACCCACACTCACATATCCCAAGACCAAGCGGGCGGAATGGCGAGCGACATGTCAGCAGTGGTTCTATTAGTTCAAATGCACGGTACACGACACCCATCGGTGAGGAAGATGGTGAGTTCGTCTTCAAAATGGACGAAGATGGCGACAGGGATAGCACCATACGGGCCAGGAAGCGAACCTCGGGAGTTGGTACCATCATAGGATGGGGTCCCAGCTACGCCAATGCAGCTTCTGCCAGTGGGAAAAAGGACGACGGCTCCTCGAGAGTCGTGGATAGTGTTGGTGGCCGTTGAGTTGACTCCACTTCCTTTGTCACCAGAACAGCCTGAACACTCGATCAATTGGTGGATGCGACACTAGAAGCCGGGATTCTAAAGCTGAGAAGAGATGAGTTGGCGATATACTCGTATTCAAGTTACGAGCTATGATTGACGCCCCCGCTACGAAAATAATCACCTCAAATGTCCGCCTCACCGCGTTCCTGGATCGCAGGAGAATTCTCGCTGCAGTCTGAATTGCAGCAAAGGCGGAAAATGACGGTCGATCATAGAAGAAGCATTGACACGTATGAAGACGCATTTACCGGCATGGAAAAAGCAGCATCATGGCAAGGAAAGACGAGAGGTTGTAAGAGGAACAGGAGTTGGCTGGCAAAAACTATACTTGTCTTTTTTTGAGTCTTGTCTATACCATCATCCGCCCTGACTGGGCCTCTCTTGTATCATCCTGGAGATATGAACGGAGTTATGGGAGTTCTTTCTTTAGTACTTTTTTTTTTTTTTTTTTCTTCAGGATTGCTGCTCTTATGCATTAATCATTCGCATCGTAGCATTATAACAACATCGTACACATGTTCACTAGATGGATGGGTGGATGGACAATCTCTGCTTTCTATACTAGCTAGTAATAAGCTTGTCTGGCGCTACATGTACGTACTTACCAAAACTTCCAAAAATCAAGATAAACGAGTTGGCAAATGAGTCACCACCCTCTAAGCTTTGGTTGCACGGTGTAAAGAATAGCCAGTGTACAGACAGCACTATCCGGCACTCCGTGGTCGAGAGCTGAGGTGTAAACGAAATAAGTCGTAGGAAATGCGATTAACTACCTAATCTACGTACACAACGTCCGTTGAGATACGTAAACAACACCCATACACCCTTCAAAACCCCTAACATCTACCGATTCCCCATCCCCTTTCAGCCCATGCCCGCCACTTCGGAGAGTAAGCAAGCGTGTATCCCTACCCTTTAAGTGCCTAACCTACCTACCTACCTACTTCTGCATCCATTCGAAGACGTTGATTAATCCCCGTGCTCCCGCGTCGGAGCGGAAGCAGCAGCAGTAGATGATGATGTTGAAGTCGCTACCGCATGCGCGAGATGGACGTCGGTCCGCGGCCAGAAGCGGCTCAGGTCGCCGACGGGCAGGTTCAGCGTTATGCGCATCTCGCCCGCTATGATGATGAAGGTCATGTACCAGCCCAGCGCGGCGACTACGAAGAGGAGGGCGCCGCCGGCCTGTTTTTTTGGGTGGGTTTGTTAGCGGTCGATTTACGGTGATGATAGAGGAAGATGAAAATCATGGTGAAGAGGGTAAGGGAAGAAAGGAAAAGGGGAATAAGGGAAAGAGGAAGGGTTGGCGGATAGGGGGAGAGAGGTGCTTTTACCGTTTGAAGGCGTCCGGCAGTGGTGAAGTCGCCGGCTGCTACCTTGAAATCTAATAGTGAAGAATATTAGTGTTTGGATGCGTCATCTTGAAAGAAGCGTGTGAAAGGAGTGACGGTCCCATTGGGAATTGTTCTTCCGTGCCGCCATCGTGGTTCTAGCTTGTTATGATGTTCCCTCTTGTGATAATGGACAAGCGCATTTCTCTCTCTTCTTCTTTCTTTTTGTGCCTTTCAGCAACACTCAACACACGCACTCAGAGATACATACACCATTGTTGTTGCGCGATGCCGAGGATTTAAGTTTGACATTCCGAGATGGAAATTCTATGAGGATGTCGACATAATCCAAGCACGGGCGGAATACATCCGTCCCTGATATATCTCAAGATGGCTCACCTTCCATGCCAGAGCCCCAATATGAAATCTCTTGGATATCAGGGGAGAAAGTAGAAGTAGGGATAAACTCACAAGCACCGGCCAATGTCCAACAAGCCGTACTAACGAGGCCGAAGATAAGTGCAAAGACCGTGTTGATCTTAAGCGTAAAGATGAAGAACGTGAACAAGGCGAATCCCCACACGATGAGGTATAGGCCGACGTCCGTATTGAAGGCAGGCGATGTGGCGCCGGTAGGATCGCCGCCTGTCGCGTAGGGGAGGGACAGGTTCAGGGTCGGTAGCTGTATGACGCCGAAGGAGAGCCAAAATACGGAGAAGAGGCCCATCACCATCACTGTTCGGTAGAAATTAGTATTCTAAAGCATCCCTTGGAAATAGATGCGCATTGTCCCGCCTTTCTCTTCACTTATCCTCCCCCGTCGCCATCGAGACGCGTAGTGCATTCCCCCTAGAGAAAATTCGACACGTGCATTTTGCTGGCTCTTGTGAGGTATGATAATAAAAACTCACTTGGAAAGAAGTTGCCCATAATCCACTCGAATACCATGGCGAATGTCAGAAGCAAGGGTCCCGTGAAGAAGAAAATGCCGACAACGGGCGCGAAGCCCTCGGAACCGCCCCAGCCCATCAACACCATGGAGAAGGTGAAGGTTGAGATGACGAAGCCGACGAAGCCGAGTGCAGTAGGGTTCGCAAAGCGCAGGTTATAGTCTCCTACCTTCGGTACTTTGGGGGTGAGGTAGAGCTTCGAGTGCTATCGTTAGTATACGAGCATGATACCGTCAACACGTAGTGTCAGGTGGCGTGTAAGTGGGAGAAGCCGACGGGGACTGAGGATAGCGATACGAATGGCGATTATAGAACCGGATGAATCATTTTGCGCATGGTTTTAAGAGACATGAAGTGTGACCTCACCTTCTCAAAAAGCTCGGGAGGCATCGTGACAGTGGTATCCGTTCTATGAAGCCCTTTCTCGACATCATGATTATGCGGAGCAGTGTCACCATTGTGGCTCGCCATTGTGTATGATTTGACCCAAACCTGATTGCACTGATGCCAGAATTAAACGGAGATGGGAAACGACCTTGAAGTCCAGCGTCAAAGTAAGAAGGAAGGTCATCCAGGTATGATCCCTCCATCGGGGGTGTCCTCACTGATATACGTTATATACCGCGCGCTACACACCACATACCACATACTAACACCAACGTCTGCATCCCTGCTTCTCACATCCAACAACCGATAAGGTGCATCCGTGCCACGCGATCACTTTCACTTGATAGAAATGACAGCGGGACTGGCTAGATGCAAGGGTTCAGCTCTATACATGAACTCATAAGACAACCCTGGCATTACCATGATACTTAACACGGCGTCTTTTCATATCCTCGAGCTTCCGTAACCTCCGTCATACAGCATCTAATAAACGGCAAGGAAGATGGGAGGCCATACCAATAAACTCTACGTAATACCCGCTCCGGGCCCTATACGTCTCTAATAAGACGTCTTATTATTAACATACATCCATTATTGCTTATTAGGGACAACCAAGGACGGGTTACGTAGCAATCCCCAGCTTCTGGCAGAAGGTCCATAATATCTCCATCCCTCTAGGGTGTGTGCGTCCGAGCTTAGGCAATGAACTTCATCGCTTCCCTCGCTTAGGGACGAGAACCTGGAAGATTCGAGGTGAAGACAGATGGGCGCTTCTCACCTCTGCCGACATTGCGCCAAGACCCAGCGCAACGGAAACGGGAACCCCGTACCATGTCCTATATATGCAAGTCATCACGCCGTTGGGGCTGCGCGCACGTTACATTGTACGTATTAACCCCCATTCCCTGGGTGCCGCGCTCCCCCATGCGGGGTTGGATTGGAACCCCTTGACATCGTACGGGACTACACCAGGAACGGCGTAGTGAGCACGGGCAACACGACTTTCCCAATAGCTTTGTAAGCCAGCCCGGGGCCGTCTGTATCTGTTGGGGTTCACTTTGGTTGGTCAATTGGACGTGGCCTCATACCTAGGTAGTCGAATAGTGCAGTGCAGCTGACGCGATGGAGGGGGAGACGGAGAACTACTGCTGATTTTGTCAGAATGCTTGGAGACAAGCAGCTGGAGAACAAGAAAATAGTTCGCAATGACGCATCTCTGTTACTTATATATGGTATGTTTTCCGCCCGAGCTCGTTGGAGATAAGAGAAGTGCTACTGTACGCAGCATGTCAGTAAAGACGCTATAGATAGAATGCAGGGCTTCACGTCGAGTAGCATTCGCTTGCAGTTTCCTCCCGCCTTGCATGCAGCTTTCTCATTAGCAAGAGTTACATGTTACGCGGTTATGAGATGGTGTATGATGACGAATTATGAGTTACTCAGGAGCAAAGACGCTCATCGGGAGGGGTCAATGAGGACAGATGGTGAAGGCACTTTTCCTAACCGTGGGCTCACAGAAGCGACTGACCAAATTATTCAGGAGCTGAGAAGCTGGTAAACAAGCTGAGTTCGGGGATATGCTGGTTTATCTGGATGAAGGACATGTTGACAAGAATGAGATTCGTAATCCAGGCTCAAGCTGAAGAATGATGTGCGATGGTTGCCAATAGATGCATCCGTTGATGTGACGGTGCATTACACCGACTGCGAGATAAGCATGAGAAGCTACAGCTACAGCTTACTCCAAGCAGCACCTCTATCTACTCTTATTTACAAGACATATATATTTTGCCCCTTTAAATCATACCCATAGCTGTGTCCATATTTCAAGTGCTTAGTCACCATCATATTGATAAACACTTTACCTTATGATCTCACGAGCAATTCTCGGCCCTTCCCGCTCGGCGTAAGGTGAATCTAACTGCTGAATACGTGCTTATGTAGCATGCTATACTGCGTACACACTCAGTAGTAGGGTGCGCCACTCAGCCACCGTTCAGGGAGTATGAAACGCCTACGACTCAAATATTACAGAAAAAGGAATCAGTGCATGCTCATCTTCCCAAGGGGTGAAATGCATGAACACACAAGCCTGTGGCGCTCGGTCCTAACGCATGTCCAAGCCTTTTGACTTCAACTCACATTGAATCCGTATCAATCCTATCCAATATGAAACTAACATTTACAATGGAGGGCCTGTTCGCAATTGAAAGGCCGCTGGCATCTACAGTGCATGGCTGTCGCGAATGTAGTAATTACATGATTACGGCGTATCAATGTAACAAATTTGGAATGAAAGGATCATAGAGATCTGAAACCAGAATTCCTCGGTACTTCAGATCATCGAAGCATTGAGGCCATCAATACTAGGTAATTCTCCATGCCGAGTTACGACGTATCCTTTTCCATCCTCCACGATCTCAATGCTACCCGTCGGGGGGATGACGATCCCAGGCTTGGCGCACATCAATGTTTACAAGGAGTCACCATTGACTTCGACGTGTCAGTGTGATGGCAAAGGAGCGAAGTCGTTGAAGAGAGATTTCTCCTATTTAAAGCGCCCAAATGGGGCTGAGTTCAAGGTGCGAGCATCCTGGGGATGGTTGGGAGCTGATTGACCAACCGCCTGCCAAGGGATCCGGCCACCATTGTCACATACGCCGGCACAGCAGAGGTGCTGTACGGAAGCGTGGGTATTCCTAGATTGGGATATTGCTGACCTTTTGGTTATTGGCACAGCGGTCAACGCAGGATTCACCGGCCACCGGTTAGTCGCTGAGCTGATGATGGACGTTTCACACGTCTGCCTACAGGACCGTCTGCTTGTTACGATGGCAAACAGAAATAGAACCTATACAAGCAAGGTAAACATAATCAGCACAGGATCTTGTGAGGTCTCCGCTCGCGTACACAACACGGCGTACTGAATAGGTAGACAAGAGACTTCCGCGACTAGATACATCTACTCATCGCTGTGAGAAGCCAAAATCGACATGGGGAGCCACAAGATATATAAGTCGTCATGCAACCTGTCGAACTTTCTTGCCTTCAGCCTGGAGCCTATGAACAAGAACATCATATTCCCTTCGATCATAATTGAGTCCACCAGACAGTCAATTCATTCTTAGAAACACAGGTTTCGCCGCGTCAGCTGTACCTTTCTCCCCCAACAATCACTATGAAGCCATCCACGCTTCTTAACCTTGCTATTGCCGGACGTCTTGCGACGGCCGGTGTCCCTGCTGAGCAGAGTCATACCGCTCGCGACGCCAACCTTGTGGCTCGAGACGGCTGCAATGCAGGCGAGCTGCTGATCTACCGAGTAGACAGTCGATTCGTCTGCGTCGGAAAGACAGTGTTTTGGACCGGTGTAGCCCTGACCAGCATCACTGTGGCGACCGCCAGCGGAGCCGCGAGCCAGTTCGCGACATGGGTTGTGAACAAGATCACGGGCGAACCCAGCGCAAACGAGAGCAAGCGAGACATAGCCGAGAAGCAAGCCGTGAAGTGGTTCGAAGACGAGGAGACCGTGACATATGGGTGGTCGCCTCCGGCCCTCGCTGACCGGGATACGATCGTCATCCCGCACATCCACAACATGACAGCTACCTACAGCAAGATCACCGGTTTCATGGCGCAGGCTGAGATGACCTTTGACGGAGAGCACGATCCCATCGACGGGTCCGGGTTCGCTAAGCGCGCCACCACGCCCATAACCATCACGTACTATGCGGTTAGCGGCCACGAAGAGACCAAGCTCGGCTACGACGACCTGTACAACCTTTTCCACCAGATCTTCGTTGCGTCTCCGGGGGGACTCGGTTCTGAGTGCGGTTATGCTGCTAACAGCGGCACTTGGCACGGCGCTTTCAAGGTGACTGTGTCCGGTGCTCCAGACGCAGGTTCATGCGCTGCGGAGAGAGAATATTGAAATCGTTTCAACAGCTCAACTGAGGGTTCTGCTGGTTACGACGTTGCAATGACCAGCGCATGGAACCTCTCTATCTTTAGACTTTTCTATGGGCATATAGTGAAGGAGCTTGAGATTAGGTTGTATTTGTTAGGCCTTGGCTGAGATTTCTCGATCGTTTCTTTTTCATCGTTTTTGTAGATTTCTGCATAGGTATGAAGGGAAAGTTGAATTAAAGAGTAGTATCAAGTATCAATAGCTCATAACTGAAGGGCGGTCAGGCATGGCTAAGCCCAGTTGTCGTAGTCAGTGTTTCGAAACGTTGTTTCATCGGTATCTTACAATCCGAGTATATTGATCTCAGCTAGACATAGATCTGCTTAGGCAAAGACATGCATGCTAGTTTATATACGAAATGACTTGCCCTGGCTCTAACCTGAACAAGTTGACTCATATGTAGTAGGGTAGCCTCCGGATTGTGATAGTAATCATAAGACAAAACTCTTCCAATAACAGATAACATTCGCTAATATCCTGTTAAACCATTGCCTTGCGGCGTCGCACTCTAAGTTGTGAACTTGCGTAACACAAACAGTTGTCCTCTCTATATCCCCGCCCAGCTCTACAAGTACAAACATATAGTCTTCACAAATTTCGTGCTTTAACCCTTGCTACTCGTGTAACCTCTGATACTATGTATCAATTCAGCCATACGCGATCGTAACTTGCTGGATCTTGTGGTATTCTGTGAGGTGACAGGCGAATGAGATGTGTGAATCAACGACAATAAGGATGTCGAAGAACTTGATGATGGGCCCATAACGTCCGTCGGCCGACCTGAAAATCCTAATATGTTAACTTATCGTTGTTCGTACTGTACTGAGTGTTGAAACGTTGCATCGGAGACACGAACCACGTACGTATATTTCCCGCGCCGCCTATCCCGTACCCTCGGAATTGCATGTCACCCTCTACAACATCGTCGTCTTCGTCGTCCTCCCTCTCTTCGTCTTCGAGTTCGCTATTTTCGCGGCTTGTATCCGTTCGTGTGGTTGATGTGCAACTTTTTGCCTGCCCGATGTTTGCTACAGATACGGTGCGCACCATTACCAGTCGACCTTGTATACGCACTCGGCGAGGACGTTCTCGCCGCGGCAGAAGCTGGCTTGTCTCTGGGTCCATTTCGATGAGTGGAAGTGTCTCGTCGTTGAGAGTACTCCTCCTACTACGAATGTAACCGGCGGTGCGAGCAGGTAACCGATCCACCGGCGGAGATGTTGATGCGAATGGCCCGGAAGGCATCGTGATAACTTCGCAGACAAGGTACAGAGATTCCCAAAATCATTCGGGATAGTTTTGACAGAGCAGTCGGAAACAGTACGATGGAGACTTCTGAGACGAATCTAGGGACGTATACGGCCGAGGCCACTCTGGCAATGCTATGTTTCATAGAACTTTTTAAGGGAACATAGATCGTGAATGAAGAAAGGGGCAAGTATAAATAGTTCAGCCGCATCGAAACATAGGCACAGGCCAATTGCCCATGTGATTCCAGTACCATAATACCATGGAATTGGAGGCGTTGGACGTTGTCGATCCTTGCATAGGGTACTAGGTAGCAATCATGGCGTTCAATAAGCTGCTAGCCTAACGGTTAGCCTCCAGCTGCATGAAAATGACACTGTGAATAGGCTTCATATTACGTATATATGTACTAAGGCTGATACGAGGTTCCATCGGGTCCAATCGAGTGGTAGCTAACATCTGATCTAGAACCGTCGTTGCAGGGTGAGTCAGGGCACTCGCGCTATAGTCTCTGGTACTCCCCATGTGAGATCTAGATCTCTATCGTGATAACACTACTGTACGAATGTTAGATCGTGATTTCTTCAATACATCGCTTTGGCATGTGAATTCCCTCGACGAGGATAATCGAGGAGAACAATAATTGCCTTCTTTTCTCTCCACGGCGGGGCCCGGGAGCGGCTCTGCGATGCCGTCGGCTACTTGTTAATCTCGCTAATCTCAGTTGCGGAATTGACACTCAACAACCGCATGGAGCATGCAGCAGACTGAATTAACGCTAAGTCACGATTCGCGGTACTCATTCACGTGGGACAATAATGTGATCAAGAGAACAGCGCATCTATTGAGCTATCATATGGCAAGTGTTCAAAGTCAATTGATAGAGGGCGCCAAGACGTCTTCGGCTTAGGGATCTTGCAGAAATTCTAGGTTTTGTGCCGCATGGCACAAGTTACCTACCGTACCAACAAAGACCGGGTCGCTGTCGGGCAACTTCCTCCTCCCATGGTTCAGTCGTACCAAGACCGTGTATCTAGGAGCCAGCGTGCCAACGTCTTCATTAGCGCATTCATTTTCCATTGCATATTTTGGCGGTAACACTCATCTACCACGTTTCTCCCGAAGTGTAACCTATAGGTAGAAGCTATCCGAAACCTCCTCAATGTCTACTCACACGCTATGCAAATTTGCCTGCTCGGCAGTAGTTGAATGAGGTAGAGAAGCGATGTACAGGAGTCCCAACTAGCGCCGGGTGTGCTAAGGGTCCAGGTCGAATGCCGATATGACTAACTTTAGTCGGCATCAAGTCTAAAGTTGGAAGCCAAACAAATGAGCCTGGAGACTTCCTGGCTTCGTACAAGAAGTAGTAAAATAAACCTAGTTGCTTGTTGTGTCGTAATTTGAACGCAATGTCTAGGACACACTAATTGATGACATACAAAGAAAATCGTGACAGTAGCCTGTGATCCGGGGTGGAGATAGCTAACTCCCAATATGGCGGAGATAGCTCAGTCCCGACGTTGAAACCTTGCTGACAACAAGAGGTGAAGAATATCTTTCTCCGGTCCCCGTAAAGCCAAATCGGGCTTCCCGTTTCGACTTAAATCGGAACTAGCATCTGAGAACGGGTAGACTATGCTACAATTGGATTTGTGAGAGCAGTAACCCGGGTTCCGGTTGTCCTCTTGATTATTAACCTGTGGGATATTATTGTTCCTGCCAAGGTCAAAGCATGGGGTCTCACCAACGACAGGGTAATTCTTCTAATCCCGGTTTATATCCGTCACGCTCTCGGAGTATCACCGCATCTTATCGGCACCACAGCACCGATGACTTGACGACTTCGCCATTTCGTATAAGCAACAAAGAATCCGCACGTATGACATCAGATACGATACGTAGTTTTACACTTTAGTAATTCATCACTATGGGCCGTCAGGATGAAATCAGGTCAGTTCGTAACCAATGACGAGCTCCGGAGCCTCCAACACGGTGGCGGTCATCCGCATCCGTGGAACATGCCGTTCAGACGCTCCCGAAGCCGGTATGCGAATTGAATGGTTGTAGACGAGCCAACAATTCTCTATAGCTATGAAGGCAGCGGTGACATGACCAAAGCCTCAAGCTCACGGACACCAAGTCTCTTGTTGACAACAAACAGGGGTCTAGCTAGTAACTGCTTTAAATATGCTCAGGCTACGATGGTATCTCAATCCCCGCTCAAGATCCATCCTCCCCAGTCCCACCAGTGCGGGTCGTCTTTCAGATGCTCTAGCGGTTAACCTAAGGATGCGGGAAGTGGGTTTCATTAACGATGTGTCAATCGAAGCTCCGATCCAGGGGTTGTTTCCTTAAGGGCGCCTTTCCCGAGCAAATTCTTCCTGCCTGTGTTGAGTGTTGGTCATACTCTGTTAATAAGCGAGGCGGACTTCGATCTGCGTTTCCCCCTTGGCCCGGCCCAACCATGATGTCTTTTCTTATAACAGTAGCCTAGTAGACTGGTCGTTCGTCACCTTTTTTATCTTGGCAACCCTGTTGTAACAGTTCTTCATTGGAGTCTGGTATCTTGTCATAGATACAACTCATCAGCAATTCGAAAGAAAATCTATGATAGTCAAACAGAGAAACTTTTGATCTTTCTCATTGAGTGAAGAAGTGAAGTTTCCTGTATACGTATCTCAGCCTCAACTCGATCCAAACAACACGATCCAAACAACACGATCCAAACAACACGCTTGACATAAGTGATTGGCTTCACATACCGATAACATGCCAACATCTACCACACCAAGCTCCAGCGATGGAGACTTACGGATAGACATTGAAAAACAGGAATCCCGAGATGCTACGAGACATGAGCAACCACAGGCCCATGGGGAGACGGTATCAAAGGGCGACGAAAACAATGAGCAGTGGGACATAGAGCCGGAGCCGGACTTTCTCGACACCAACGCAGGCGGCGCAGCCGGGGCGCTGAATCGGGTGCTCAGTCGGATTTCGACCAACGCCAGCCGGAACCCTGGACCGCCGCCGGACGGCGGGAAGACGGCCTGGATCATGTGTAAGCAAGCCCGGTGCTTGTGTCGCGTGACTTCCTTTATCCCATTGGGGGTTCATACACGTACCTGGGTCAATTGCATGCTAACAGCTGGCATATAGGTTTGTGTGGTCACCTAGTCGTCACGAACACGTGGGGTTTCATCAACTCATTCGGAGTCTTCCAAACATACTACATGGAGCTCCTAGGGCGTCCCCCGTCAGACATCTCGTGGATCGGCAGCATCACCGTGTTCCTAACCTTCTTCATCGGGACGTTCACAGGTCGCCTGGTGGACGCTGGCTTTCTGCGGCCCATATTATTCGTCGGCACCGCGTTCCTAGCACTCGGTATCTTCACCACCTCCGCCGCGACCGAGTACTGGCATCTTCTCCTCGCCCAGGGCTTAACGATAGGTCTTGGATGTGGATTCCTGTTCTGCGCAGCCATCACCACCGTCGCGACGTACTTCAGCTCGAAACGCTCTTTCGCCATCGGCCTCAGCGCTTCTGGCACTGTCACAGGCGGGCTTATATATCCCGCCATGGCCCGCCAGCTCTTACCATCTATCGGGTTCGCTTGGACCATCCGTGCCATGGGTCTCGTCATGGTAGTCACCATGCTCTTCGTACTAGCGGTCATGAAGTCGCGTCTCCATCCGCGACGCACCGGCTCGCTCGTCGAACTATCGGCGTTCCGCGAGCTCGAGTACACCTTCTATGCCGTGGGCATGTTCCTCAATTTCTGGGGCGTATACCTGCCCGTGTACTACCTCGGCGCATACAGCCGCAATCCCGACTTCGTCCACCCCTCGCTTTCGTACACCAACTCTCTCAACTTGGTGTTAATTCTCAATGGCGTCAGCCTCTTCGGTCGCTTGCTGCCGAATCACCTCGCTGACCGCTACGGCCCTCTGAACATACTCGCTCCTTTCGCGCTGTTTGGCGGCATCACGATACTTGCTTGGATGGTCGTGGATACGCCTACGAAGATATATGTTTGGGCCGCGTTCTACGGAATCACAGCCGGCGGTATCCAGAGCCTGTTCCCGGCGGGCCTCAGCTCGTTAACTACAGACCCGCGCAAGCAGGGAACTCGTATCGGCATGGTGTTCACGATTGTCAGCTTCGCGACGTTGACAGGCAATCCTATCGCCGGGGCTATCATTGCCGCGAACGGTGGAAGGTATAATGGCGCACAGGGCTTTGCCGGGGCGAGCTTGATACTCGGCGCGTCCTTAATCTTTGGAGCAAGACTTGTGAGAATGAGACGAACGGGTTCAGGGTGGGCAGTGAAAATATGAAGAGCCTTGTCAATCTTCAGTCATTTGACGTTACTATGAATCATGCAGCGTTTATACCTAAGTAGACAGTGAGAGTAGACCTAGCGAAGGCTAGAAAATCTTTTGTCGCTGAATAATTTAATAAGACTTTCTCTGTCGAAGTCCACCTGCACGACCCCTCTCGTTCGTAATCACATATATGCCAGTAATCTATATCGATTAAGCTTGGGCGAGTTCATGCACGCTGGAAGGAGGGTTACAGCTGTTACGTTCAATGGGCATCGCTTCGGCAATTAATGACGAAGTCTGCGATTATTATGAGCATTTGGGGAGGAGCGCAGTGATGGAGGAACGGTATTATGACAGGCATTCGCGAAGGATATATTGGGGAGAGAACATATTGGGGAGGATCGCAGTAATGGAGGAACAGTTTTATGATATATATTTGTTGCATGGGCGCTGCATACACGGGATGGGACCTGCAGATGACAGATAACAAGGACGTATCTTTTTTTTTTTTAAGATCGGGCAGATGTAAGGACGTCCTTTAAAGATATAAACACTAGACACTGTCTACAGACAGTATCTAAAGTTTAGCTAAATCAACAATAATTTTCCGCACAAAGAGATGAAAGCGCTTCTTTTTTTATAATTTTTTTATATAATCGTTCTTGAGCTCAGAATCGAACTTATTAAAGACAGTCACTTGACAAGGATTGAGTAAGACTACTACTGTATGATGATCACCTCCTCGCAGCGGCTCCGCCGCGCCGCTAGCTATTAATACCAATCATACTCACATAGCAGTTCAACGCATGTATCGAATTGTTCATGCAGTAAGAGTACATCATCACGAGACGGAAGAAGACTGAATCAGTACTTAGGTAGCTATAGAAAGCCGAATCCGGTATTCTAGAGTGAACATTATCGCCGGCTTATGGCGGCGATAGCAGCTGAAGAATTCCCGCATAGGGCAGAGTAAAATTCAATGTCGCCGCGGATGCTACGGGTCGATCACCCTTGCCGGGGGACGGATAGGCCGAGTATTGGAAGGCTGATATCTGTTGTCGAATGCAAGAATGGTTAGGTGAGTCCTGTAGGGTGGCATTGCATGGTTTAGGCCTCTACATTACAACTCTTAAACTACTGCAATCATGCGGATCAGCTTGCTTCCATTGCTGTACTTCCCCTCCTCAGCCAGCCGAGGAGGTCCGTAGTTCGTAATACACTTCCAAAAAAAGGTCGAGTTGGCAGCGAGAAGATTGTGCTACCAAAGTATTACTACTATTGCTACTAAATAATACAAATTTCCCTCGTGCTACATCTGTGATGAAAGTCTTGAAATCTCAAGTCGGATTACCCTGGCGCAACATAACATTACACTGCGATACGCCTCAATCTTGCCGGTAGCATTTCGGGGCCTTGATTAAAGACACCATAAACGAAAATGGCCGAATTCGTGATTACCGACGACTCCCTAACCAGCTTGAAAGACAAGGTGGTCATTGTCACAGGTGCGATGGCCGTCTCTCATGGATGATGTTTAGCTTACGCAAAGCTCTGTTCCAGGCGGTTCCTCGGGCATTGGGTTATCAGCAGTCCAGCAGCTCCTCTCGCTAGGTGCATCCGTGATTGGCGCCGACTTGCACGAACCCGCCGAGGGCACGGTGAGCTCTGGACAATACACCTTTCACAGGATCGACGTCACGCAATGGCAAGACCTTGTCGGGCTCTTCAAGAAGGCCGTGGAACTCCACGGCCGGGTCGACCACGTCTTCGCCAATGCCGGTGTTCGACCAACCACCAATTACGTTGACGGGATCGAGCTGGACGAGAATGGAGATCCCAAGGAACCGAGCCGCTTCACCATCGATATTAACCTTCACGGCGCAATCAACACGACGACGCTCGCCATCCACTATATCCGCCAGAATCCCAGCGGGGGTAGTGTCGTTATCAATAGCTCCGCCACGGGATTGCAGCGCTTCCGTGCTGTGGATTACGGTGGGTGTCCCCCAGTCATCCGTGAGAGCGTACAGAGGAAAAACGAAATCCAATTCCGTTAAACCAGATATTGTACTGAACAGGGAAAGACGAGAAGCTAACGGATCGGTAGCGGTATCGAAGCACGGCACAATCGGACTCCTGCGCGGCCTGCATTCAGCCCTCACAGCGCAAGACGTCCCCGTGCGCGTCAACGCCTTAGCACCCAGCTGGACATCAAGCGGCATCGTAGTAGACGAGCTGTTCAAGAAGTTCGACATCTACACACAGCCGGCCGACGCGGTCGCGCGGGCCGCTGTGAAGCTGATGGCCGACGAGTCGCGCCGCGGACAGCTCATCCATGTTGATCACGGCGTGTACAAGGAAATCGACGAGGCTCTCTTGCGCACGTATAATACGTTCTCCCATAAGGACACGATAAGTGAGGACGACGCGATGGGCCTGATGGCGAAACCCATGGAGGCTTATGAAGAAGGAAAACAATGAGTTTGAAGATTCATTTGTCGCGCATGCGTAAATACCTAACCAAGGGTAATGTGCTCAGTAAAAAGCACCACGAAGCTTTAAATATTTGATGTTGTGTGCTATATACCTAGGTACTTTAGACGATCCAATCGACAATACTTCAAGAGTGCTGGATTGGATGGCTCGCTGTTTTTAGGTTGCTGGGCGCTATAAATTAGCAAGCATGCCCCTGAATCGTTCTTGCAATAGCGACGCTCTAAGCGCTATTCCTTGGCACAGATCTCTACATCAATAAGAGGTAAACGCGTGTCAAACATTTATTACTTCGTACCTATGTAGATATCAACTGCCGCAACACACAGGATGAATGCTTATATATGAACTTTGAACTCACTCCTGTCCGCTCCATTTCTTATACATGTGGCAATTATACCCAGTTAGTCGGTCTTTATCATGAGCACCGGTAACTTCATCGCCCGCTCCAACGTGAAGGAGTCCTTCGACCGCGCCACTGGTCAGACATTTCTTCAATGGGAGGTTCCCGTGCCTGAGCCGATGCCGGTGCCATGGAATCGGGTGCCTCACTCCAATTCCTATTTGCAGTCACCGTCGCCACCACTCTTAGGCGCAGCGTCGCTCGTCGACATTTGTTCAAAAGTTGCTGCGCAGCACATCGAAGAACTGGACGAGTCGCATCTCCAGGACCTTCCAACCCCGTGTAAGCCCGGGTCTCTCATATTACGAGATTGATATCGCAGCTTACAGGACTACATCGGATGTTCCACCTCAAATGCAAGTTGCTAACACTTGAGGTTATAGTAGTGGCGAGAATATGGGACTCTGTTAAGAAAACGGAAAAGTACTCCGTAGAGACGTGGAAGCTTCTGGCCACTATCTTAACAACTAGAGTCAGGAATGAGAAGGGCATGGGACGTCACATTGATGAAACGTTGATGTGCTATAGTATCCAGGTCCCCCAGACACAGCCTCTTGTAACTTACATAAAGCCCTTGGTTTCTGACACGCTTGATTTCCTAACGCACCTGGTCATCGCTGGTAATGTCAGTGGCTGGACGACCGAGTTGCTCCAGCTGTACCAGCTAAAGAATCTGGCTGTGCTCGAGATCTTCTCTCCCAACCTCAATAAGTGGGATAATACAGATACCTTTCCTAAATTAACAGACTCGGTTGTACGAGAGTGGTCCAGGACGCCGGGTGCCTTCCCTTTCCTGAGGATTTTGAGAATCTGGGGGGAAGATCACACCACAAGAGATTCCCTCCGTTATATCAGCGCGTTTCCGTCGCTTGTCGTGTACGACATCGCTGGGAAGAAGCGCCATTGGGCGCGCAAACGGTACAACTTTGAGGTCCCGGCTTGGAAATCGACGCGTTGGACGTGGACAACGGATACTAAACAAAACGCATTTCGCCATTTCGGTCTTTTCAACAGCAGCCTCCCTGATGATGAATCGCCAATCCGTGGAAGGATACTTCAGATCCCGGAATCATCTCACTTAGGATCTGCTCAAGGTGTCCAAGAAGCTAACAAAGCTGTCAGAGAGTTCGAAGATTATCTTCTCGACTACGGCCAAATGTGGTCTTCCTTGGGTACTAAAGCGACGTGCGATTTGGAGGAATCTGAATCTCGGCAGACGGGATTTTGGGGTTTCCTCATGTATTGCTATATCGGAATGGTCTTATCCAATCGAGACCTAAGCGAACAGGGACTCGATATCGGCGAACGCACCCCTACCATCAAGAAGACCGAACTTCCACCTCGCCCGATGATAAACGTAATGCTCGGCAGCGAGCACCCGGCTTATTCCGACCCAAAGAAATTGAATAAGTCGTTCGAAAAAACGGCTTACGAAAGGCAGATCACCTTCGTAAGACATCGCCATCTTGAGGAGAAGAAAGAAGCATCCGAGTCAAAGGCCGGGGCGAACAAGGTTGTCAAGCGGTCGCTTGATCATTCAACTGCGATTAATAGGCCGCTGAAGAAAAGACAGGATGCCGCGACAATTCTTGAGTCGTTCCGCACCGGGTCCCGTGCAACTATCTGGAGACAGTAGATATTAAAAGTCGATCGGTTGTGATTTGTATGTTAAATGATCGCAATGAGAACATTATAAGGTTGTAAGGTTGACTGCTGTCATCCGACACTTGACGACCAGTAGGCAATTGGCTATTGAAAAATATGAGAAGAGACCGTAAATGACAGCTCATAACCTCACGATAAGCGACAAGATCTCTGCATATTATCTATTTGGCCCTTTTCGTTTGCCTCCGTGCTAGTGAATACCATCTGCGCTAGAACTTGGTGAAACTTACCAATATCGTGTCTCATGCACCGGTTTTTAAGCCGCGCACCACAACTCCATTGGCCTGATATCTGATATAGCGATGGAGACACCTTTTCTATGGAGAACGCTATCGCAGTCAGTGCTACATTTTTTTTAGTTCAATACTGATTTATTTCCCTAACGCTAAAAGAAAAGGGAGAGCTTATACTAAACTTGTTTACTCTATTAAGCAGTAGGTATAACGCCATGCCAGAACTCATACCATGGGCCTAATGGTTCGCCTACTGTACCACTAGAAGCCCCTTGAAATTCTCTGGAAGCATTTCAGTTGACCGGACTTGTCATAAAGCGTCATATATTTTGTGCTAACAGCGATTTTATGGTCTCATTGCACATGAGTAGGGGCACCGCACTATCATCGCGTTCCTCATCACCTAGACCCTAGCCTTTGAAACATCAAGTTCTGGTTAACTGTCTTGGAGAACTCGGTGGGCGTGAATAGTACATCGGCTCCATTTTGTGCTTCGACTCGTATCAAAACAGAAATTGGACGCTGACGCAGGAAGACCATAACCTTAATTTTTGTCAACCCGGATATCAACATCCAGCTCATAATTGCCAAGCATCTCAGTACGGATGTTTGATGAAAATCTGAAATCGCGCCTGTTCTTAAAACCCTCAGACTCAGAATTATGCTCACAACAGATCTCGCAACACTAGTGTCGCGATCGAAGGACTATATGGTATGATTGAAGAAGCCCACTCTTGGTGGAGGGAAAGGTCAGACGTAGTTAGACAGTGGTCATTGATATACATATATATACACCTAGGTCACTAGCCAATATCGTGCTTTCTATGTGACTCGTCGTAGCAACGGGGTACCCAGGTGCTTACTGTAAGCACCTGACATAAACTTCGTTGAGTTATTTATGCTAATGTCACTAGGTGAACTTAGTACTGAGCTTTTGGCGCCGTGCAGTTCAATTCCTCCAGGTACTTTGAAATAATAACTCTTTCTTATCTACCAAAGGGGGTACGCTATTTATTATCTTTCCAAGGCTAATGATATAAACATGAAATGCTTCCCATTGTCAACATGCAACGCCAGACCCAGTAAACACTTTATACATGATGCATATATGAAAGATCCATTCAACTCTCTGAAACTTTAAAGCATTGGCTTCAGGTCATCAGCGACATGGAATGGTGCTTCGGTCTTGCTCCTGATTTCGTCTACAGTAACGCCATCCGCAATTTCGATGAGGGTGAGACCATGAGCGAAATCGACATCAAACACGCCCTACATGGTAGTAAGGTTAGATATAGGCAAAGTTACAGTACGGGATCAAAGACGAAGCACTCACCAGCTCAGTAATAATTCTTGATACGCATGCACGACCAGTCAAGGGGAAAGCACACTGTTTGACGATCTTGGGGTTTCCTTTCTTGTCGGTGTGCTCCATCGTGATAACAACCTTGGTGGCAGTGGGATTGCTGACAAGGTCCATAGCCCCTCCGAAGCCCTTTACCTTGCCGGGCAGCATCCAGTTCGCTAAGTCACCGGTGGCACTGACTTGCATGGCGCCGAGGATGGTCAGGTTAATGCGGCCGCTACGAATCATACCGAAACTCTCTTCGCTGCCGAAAACGGCAGCACCTGGGCGTAGAGTCACCGTCTCTTTGCCGGCATTGATAAGGTCGGCATCTTCCTCGCCCTGCTTAGGGTAAGGGCCGAGTCCTAAAATGCCGTTCTCGGACTGAAGCTGGACCTCGACCTCGGGGCCGACGAATCCAGGGGCAAGCATGGGCATGCCGATTCCAAGGTTCGCATACATGCCGTTCTTGAACTCCTTGGCGGCTCTCCGGACAATACGCTCTCTCTTGGCGGCTGTGTCACCCGAGCCGAGAGCCTTCTTGGCGTCGGCATCGTTGTCATCCTTGCTGAAAGTGTACTTCTCGATATTCTTCTCGGTGGTGCTCTGAATAACCCTCTTTACGTAGATACCCGGGAGGTGGACAGCCTCAGGAGGGATCTCGCCAGGTTCAACGATGTGCTCAGCCTCGACAATGGTCATCTTGGCATTGCGCCCCATGGCACCGTTGAAGTTGTTGGCGGCAAGGCGGAATTGGCAGTTGCCGAGTTTGTCGGCCTTGTAAGCCTTGACAAAGGCATAGTCTCCGGCAATGCTGTGCTCGAGGAGGTACGCCTTTCCGTTGAATACCTTTACATCTTTCGGGTAGGAGAACTGGTCGGGCGTGCCATCACTCTTGTTTCTTAAGGGCAGGTCGCCTGTCTGTACTACTGTGCCAAAGGCGGCCGGTGTGTAGAAGGCCGGAATACCTTTGCCGCCAGCAGCGCACCGCTCGGCCAGAGTGCCTTGAGGGGTAAGCTCCAGCTCAACTTGCCCAGTTAGATACATGGTCTCGAAGGTCTTATTTTCACCGATATAGCTCGCAATCATCTTCTTGATCTGTTTTGTCTTTAACAGCTGGCCTAAGCCGGAGTTGTCGGTTCCCGCGTTGTTTGACACAGCCGTGATACCCGTTATCTCTGGCTTTTTTATTACTTCGTTGATTAAAGTGTCAGGTACACCGCAAAGCCCAAAGCCACCGCACAGGAGGGTTGAGTCAGGTTTTATATCTTTAAGCGCCTCCGAGGCAGAGGGATAAACCTTGTTGATCTCAGGCCTGCGCGAAGTTGCGGAAAACGCCCTCGCCATCACTCGAACATGCTGCAGAGGCAGATAGTCAACACTTAACGGTTGCGATAACATAGGCCGATTTTACTTACGTTGGAGCCATACCGAGAGTAGGCTCTCAGCGTGCGCATACATATTGCTGGTGAAGGCATCGTGGCACGGCGTCTTGCAAGAGATCGAACTCAAATACACACGACTCCGCTAACCTAGCGTATCGCAGCTTCACGGCAACGGAGCTCGTCTCCAATTATTAATAGCTACCTAATCAAAGGAGAGGAGAAGAGAGATAATCGATGAAGTGCGTAGTATGTAAGAGTACAAACAGACAAAGGGAAATCTTCTGCAAGTGCTTCTCAGCGAAAGATAACTTTTAGAATGCTCGATGCGCTTGCTCAAGACCGCCGGTGCAATTCCGAATCGCGGGAGCTGTTGTCGGCTATGAATTGACCCTGGGCGGCACGCCGGGCGGCATCCTTGTCTAGGATCGAGCCCCAGGGCTCCTCTCTAGCGCCAATGAGAGGGGTTGGTTCCTGGCGGAACTGGGGAAAGTGGATACACTCCAGAGTTCTTTGTCGGAATTGGGTCGGAAAATAGCGGCAAAACGAAAGACTTGGGCCAGGGTAATCATTTACGCATTGCATCGGCATGGTATTAGTGAGGTAGTCGGTATGCATGGGTGCAATCGGCACGAGCTCACGGGCGTTTGTGACTTACTGCAGTAGATACAAACCCACCTAGGAGACCTTTACCAGCAAAATGTTTGTTCTATTTCCTACATGGGTAAATAGAATGAAGAGGTCGACTGCCACGAATCATATTTGGTTAACAAGGGTCATGATGCCTATTTTTATCTGGCATAATTCCGAAGTCGAACAGGTAGATATGCCACAAGCACCATGTGATTTGCAATTGTATGGCCGTAAAGTTGCATGAAACTACAAATAGATACATAGGTACTTGCTTTAGTGGTGGGTCAAACCTTTTAAACAGGCTTATCGATAAAGCATTATCATCAGAGCTCATCCCAAAAATTTATGGTAAGCGGGACAACCATGGTATCGCAAAGCAACAGGCTAGGTATCTTCTGTCTGCGATCGTTGGCCCCCATGCGGCCTGCTTATTGAGCGTTTCTTTTTTCTTTTTTTCCTTTCAATTTGTATTCTTTGCTGAGATTCATGACACCGAACATGGAATCCAATTCGCCTAAACGGCGAAAGTTGGATCACACCAATGGCGGACCGACTTTCGAATCCGCTGCATCGTCCTCGATGGGCGCCTCGGGCTCGAGCGCCTTTGTGCTGGAGACTGAAGAGCTACTGAAGGAGCTGAAGTTGGATTATGCGACTGCATTTCCTGGCTTAGACCAAACTCTGCGCCAGCTCAAAGAGGCAATCGAAAGCCTTGAACAATATGGCCCCGTTCCTGTATGTAAAACGCAAACGCCACGATAACTCGCTGGGTAGTCCATGTATATGTATATGGCAGCTGCTAATCCGTACTTTTCTACAAGATTGGCGAAGCTTCTTCAAGCTGGGCAAAAACGAACCGCATCACCATTCCCTATCCCGATCCGAAGCCTGCGAAAAACTGCCCGTACAAGGTCGCGTTCGAGAAGCCCACCCATATCAACGTTGTAGGGTCTTATACGTCCCAGACCATGGTCAAGTCGCAGTCCAATTTCGCTGTTGACATGATTGTCGTCATGCCGACTACCATTTTTTCCGAGAAGGACTATCGCGACTATCGCTACTTCTACAAGAGAGCCTTCTTCCTAGCCTACATCACAGACGCTCTGCGCAAGAAGTTTTCCGATTTAGATTTTCTATACGCTAGTTTTAATGGCAATGGGTTGCTCCCTGTTCTCGTTGCGCGACCACAAGCGAAATCTACGAAGAGTCAAAATGCAGGGAATGCCGAATCGCAGAAGAAGCAGCTCAACTATGAGATCAGGATTATACCCAACGCGCCTGAGGGATATTTTCCTGCGGCGAAATTATCCGCCACGCATGCTTCTATTCGCCGGAGTGGTTCTGAGGAATCAAACGGTAGCACGGTGCCGACTCCTTTCTACAACAACACCCTCAAATCAGAGAGCCAATTCGTATCCTACCTGAAGCTCCTTCATCGCACGTCAAATACGTGCGCTTCTTTTAAGGATGCCTGTATACTAGGCCGCGTTTGGCTGCACCAACGTGGGTTCGGAGCAGAGGTAGCCGACGGTGGTTTTGGCCACTTTCATTGGGCAGCATTGATGGCACTTCTACTTCAGACTGGAGGGAGGAAGGGCGAGCCAATTCTCTCGCCCTCACTACATGCCTCGCAGCTTTTCAAGGCCACGCTACAGTACCTCGCGTCGTCGGGCCTACACAAGAAGGCCGTGATTCTAGGGCCAAACCCGAGTACCTCGGAAACCGTGCGCCAGAACGGTCCAGTTCTGTATGACTCGGCCCGAGAGATCAATATTCTATATAACATGACAACTTGGTCTGCCTTTATGCTAAACGAACATGCTAAATGGTCACTATCAGCTATCAACAACGCAACAATTGACCAGTTCGACTCTCTTTTTATCACGAAAGTCAACCAGCCGTTGCAGATATTTGATTTATTTGTTAAAATTGACGTCCCTTCCGATGCTGCCCAAAGATCACTCAAAGTTTTTGATGCTCGAAGCTCAACAGTTTCCTTTGCCGAAGACGTATATCGAACGTTAAAAAAGGCGCTCAGTGAGCGAGCTAAGTTGATCAATGTTCAGTTACCGAAGCCTACAGCCTGGAAAGTCACTTCCTCATCAACGAGATCAAAGGCAGGGAAAATTCTCGTGGGCATAGTGTGTGACCCCGCCAAAGCATCTCAAGCGAGGGAGTTTGGACCGCTTTACGAACAGAAAAAGGATGCGGCTAGGTTCCGGGAGTTCTGGGGCGACATTGCCGAGCTTTGGCAGTTCCCCTCCGGCGAGATTGTCGAGTCAGTCAGCTGGGCTGAGCACTCCTCCCTCGGCTATTTTGGCATCTGCCAGGCTATTATTAGTTACATTCTGAAGTCGCGACTGGAGCTCACTGACGGTGACCTTGAATTCCACGGCCAAGCATTCTCGGAAATTATTTCGTTATCTCCTACCGATAAACCAAGCTTCGATGCCGTAAATAATGCCTTTGCTGTCTTTGAGAAGGACATACGCGAATTGGGAGATCTGCCACTATCTGTAAGACAGATTGCGCCGATAGGTTCTGAGACGAGGTTTTCATCTTTGCGCCCGCCAAGCCCTCATCAACGGAAACAAGGCCTGACTCCAATTGACGCGGTGCTCTCTTTTGAAGCATCAGGAAAGTGGCCAGAGAACATCGCCTCGATACAAAGAGCCAAGGTTGCGCTACTACTGCAAATAGGCCGTTCTCTTGAAGAGTCTAAGGATGGAGTGAAAACACATCTTGGATTAGAAGATGCTTCGCGTGAGACCGAGAACCTAGCCTTTTTGGATATCATCTATCAAAGTGGTTTTTCGTTCCGTCTTCGCGTTCACAGCGATCAAGAAGAGACTCTACTTGATAGACAAACAAAGGATCAGACTCTTGACCGCCACATCCGTACTGAGGCCGCAACCTTACTCTCAGCTGCACGGTGGAGGAGCGCGATTCTTCCGGTTCATAACCAGACTATTTCTACGTATTGTACCCGTTTCCCTGCATTATCGTCGTCAATACGTCTCACCAAGCGCTGGTTCAATGCCCACCGACTTGGCAACTACTTCAACGAGCCGCTCATCGAACTTTTTGTACTACAAGCCTTCTTACAGCCTCATCCATTTCCTATGCCCTCATCAACGTCCACCGGATTCCTACGCGCTCTGTTAATGCTTGCGTCATATGACTGGAGGGAAGAACCCATGATTATTGACCCGTCGGATTCTCTATCCGCTACTGAACGGCTTGATATCTCTACACGGTTGGAAGCTTGGAGGAAGATCGACCCAAACATGAACCGCACAACTCTATTCGTCGCGACGCCTTTCGACGTCACCGGCGTAGCCTACACACAAGGAATTCCCAAGGTCATCGCAACTCGCATGACGACCCTAGCTAGATCTGCTGCCAAGGCTACTAAAGATAAAGGTATTGAACTCGATCCTCGCACGCTCTTTCAGTCTGGCCTTCGTGATTACGACGTCATAATACATCTCTCGGCCAAGGCGATCAATGGCGTCCTCCGGGATGACGGGACCAAACATTCTCACTTCAAGAACCTTGATGAGAGCGGTAGTTCCGAGGCCCTTCCATTAACGGAGCCTCCCGTTTCGGCTCTTCTGAGACGTCTCACCTTTATATATGCAACTCCGCTGCTTTTCTTCCACGGCGGGCCAGAGGATACCGTGATAACAGCACTATGGAACCCTCAGCTGCACAGCCGTGCGTTCAGCGCCAATATGCCATCCTCATTCAAACCAACGGACGCAGATCCGGAAACGTTCGAATTAAATCGGGGAGCTGTGCTCGCGGAGATTGCAAGAATTGGCGGGGATCTTATTGAGAAGATTGATGTCAAGGATGGCCAGCAGTAGAAAGGCAACTGGGCTCTCAACTGTAAATAGACAGATAAGATCGAATTGTAGATATAATACTCGGTGACAGCGTGTTACTTTATTTTATACCCATGCAATCAAGGACGCAATATCACTCCCATTGGTTAGTAGGAGTTACGCCTCAAAGATACCGGGAATACACTCCGCCTCGTATTCTACTTTAAACGCAGGCGCTATATGGATAGTACGTACTGATGATACTTAGGTAGAAGAGGAAACACGTCATTGTGATCGCTTCTGGGGCCATTGATAAGTCACGAGTTGAGTGATAAAGGGGATCTCGACGGTCTCTACTTGAAAAGGAACCCTTTGTGTAGGCCACAGGTGCGATGTCTGATGAATCTCACTCACACTGTACACGCAAAGGCACGTAGTTTTCGACGGAATGAACGATATGCCACAAACTGGTAACCGGTATTACGGTGAGTTGACGACCAGGTACTATAACGTTAGATGATAAGGATATGAACAAGAGAGTTGAGACGAGAGAACTCTTAATCTATGTTTCGATGCAGATACATCATATATATACTCGAGTGGAACAGTAGGGTTAAACAATGATAAAAGAGACCGTATCAATGCCGGTTTTCTAGGCAAATGCTATTCGACTCCCACCAGCGCCATCATCACCTCATCATGCCGGGGCTAACATAGGGGTATGAAGTGCGAAACACGAAAGTCCAAAAGATAGGGATAACCAGCCAGCCAAATAATGCACCTTCATAATGACATAAATGCGTAAAATAAACTCATTGGATGCATGCATGCATCTAATTGACCCGCACACTCGCAAACACTTTGGCCATAATTTTCGCTCCTCTCACCCCCATCCACCCGCATTAGGTGAGTAGCTAAGTCAAAGTTGATGGACATCTCTCCGCTCAGGCTCAGTCTTCGGGAAATAGCTCCCGCAGGTTGCTGGCGAAGACGCCATTCTCGCCGTCCCACCGCTTAAAGAACTTGCCAGCCATTGGGACTAAGTCTTTAATTTCAGGGGGTAGAACCTCAAGGCCGCCGCGAAGCTCGACAGCCTCAATGCTGCCTTCTGCGATGATGTGATGATCGGAGCCGTCTGTACCAACCCTGTGTGACGGTTAGCACCCTGGTTCTGACTTTGACCCACATGACCACATAACAAGCATACGAAAGTGGCGAGAGAAGAGCGGGAACGTGAAAAGAGGAGTGAGAATAAAAGAGCTTACATGCACCGATAGTAGGGTTCACTATGTCCCTGCCACGAATCACGTAGGGAAGAGCCCTGATCCCAATTCGCAATGCCTCCAGCGCCCTCAGTCGTCCACCCAAGGATAATACCATGATAGTCGTAGCGCTTATGTTTGAAGACCTGGCCAACCCGGAACTTGACATGGATTCCCTCGGCGAGGTCGCTGCGCTGCCTTGGCGCACGGACGGATGCGTCTACGCGGCGTATGTCTTTGATTTGATCACGGACACGTTTCGAAGGGAGCTCCCAACTACTCTGGCGTCGCGAAGGGGAGGCGAAAGTGTCGTACATGGGGCAGACATACTTCTCTATAAGCCAGGAATCCTCGGGGAAGTATTCGTAGAAATATGTCAGTAGATCCCGGACATCCTGTTGCCAATCCCAGCGCACCTCGTCGTTCTCGGGAAGAATCGGCACCATCATTATACTTGCCCAAATCATACTATACAGAGCTGGCTGAAGATTCCGCGCCCAGTCCCCTCTATTAAGCTCAATCATGGGGATCAGCTGAGACAACGGGCGGTCGATGGTTCGAAAGCTAGTGAAAGAGGCCCGAATATTCTGAGCGGTCCTCATGACAATCAGATCGGTCGACGTGGGCGTAAGCATATCTTCGTGGCCAGTGTAGATACCCAGTCTGAAGAGCAGATTCTGAATATGGTCGATGGGGACTTCCTCGTCTGATCCATATGGATCAAGGAACATGCTCTCTTGGTGTTCGGCTTGCTCCGGGGGAAGGATTGCGCCGTCCAGAGATATCCCCGGTGGCGATAAGACAATGGCGTGGACCTGATTTGGTAAAGCACATGGATAGGCCTCAAACCCGGAACGCGAAGCTAAAGCCGAATAGATCGCGGACGAGATGATAGGAAGCGACGGGTGTTGATCATCGCGCAGTGCTCTTCCAATGAGACAATTGCGTAAGTAACGGTAAGTTTCAGTAGGATCATTCAAGCCAGTCATGTTATTGGCGTGCAGCCACCGAGCGAGAGTAGTCGCCTTTGCGCGGGTGGTGGCCCGATCCAGGTCGGGATTCGCAGCGCGAAAACGAGAGGAGATGTCGTCAAGAAGCTCACAGATCTACCGGGACCACAGAATTCGTTAGTTGCCTTATATTGCCACAAGATGTGCCGGGGAGAGCGGACCTCATCCAGATCGCCTTCGTTGTCATGAAGCATGAACATGTCGAATGCGCCGAGTGCACGTTCCAGTCTCATGCCACCGTTCAGTCTCTCAACGTTAGTGGCGTTTCGGTCGAAACGGCGGCCGGTGAATTTCTGGTATTTCGCCCACTCTTCAATAGCGAGGCCCCGGTGTATGCTGTCAAGGACGGTGCAAGAGTAGTATCTTAGGTAGAGTCTCAGTATGCGTTGTACAGAGCACAGCAGATATTTATGTAGAGAACAGGACACACCTTCTAGCCAGGACATCCTCGGCAGAGTCGTCTATGCGACATTGTGTCAGGAGATAGTCCTTCGCATCGTAGCCGTACTGGCAGATGGCCTCCGTCTTCTCGAGGCGGGACACGCGCGAGGCGACGATGCCATCGACGAGGTTGGCGATGCGCGCGTTGCGCTTCAGACGCAGGAGATACAAGGCTTTCCAATCGACGTCGTGCAGGTTGCCGCGCAGCTTGTCATGGAAGCGATGCTCGGCCTGCCAATACCGGAAGCCGATCTGGCAGTAGTACTTCCACAGCAGGGGCTCGTGCGCAATGTCGTTGAGCCGGCGGGAGACGAGGGCAACGGCAGTGAGGGTCTGCTCGGGCGCGAGGTAGTGAAGGATGTGATGGATCAGCTCGTCGGGCAGCGAGGCGAGCGAGGGCATGGCGGCGGTGAAGGTCACGGTAACGGGTAACGGTGGCAGCGGCAGCGGCAGCGGCGGTGGCGGTGGCGGAGAAGGAGAAAGAGGAAGAAGAGGGGTGGCCGCTAGGATAGGTAATCGAAGAAAAAAAATCAATGCTACCTGGTAGTTGGTCAAGTCGTCAGAGCATGCCTCGCAGTCCGTCAGTCGATGTTCGGTGGTCTACCGGAGAGTCTCAAGTCTTCATTTGGTCGGCAGTTGTTCTAGTGTGTGCGTATATACACTGACAACAAAAAGTTAGGGTAGGTGGGATGAGAGAGACTGCGGAAGCCGGCCGAGAAGGTTATGGGTATGGGTATGGATAGGTAAGGGTATATAAAGTGTGATATAATACCTACCGACAGGATGTGGAGGAGGATTACTAGTCCGGTATGGCGTCCTTGCCATGGACTAAGTCCAGGATCAGGAGACCGCCAGACCGGCATGGAACAGTAATGCAATTTGACTTGCGTCTGATACGTCGAGCTGCAGGCGTGCACCGCACGGCTGGCAAATCGGCGTTTATTAGGCCTTGAGGGGTTTCCTTTCCTTTACTATTTTCGACTCTACATAAATCATCATGACGACTGCGACCTGCCTACACTAATAACGAAATTTAGAAAGAATACGGAGAGCCCCACTAGAACCACTAGAACCACAGCGGATACTGACCAAGTAACTGACCATACACAACATCACTACGGGACTTGAAGTGCTACTACTACAGTAACTACCTGACGTAATGTGCCTGCCGAAGTACTGTACCATCTGTTTCAATATTGAACCCATTGCAGTGTACGATATTAGGCGCAATAGGCTTCCGCTGGCTTCGGTAGCTAAGCACCTAGTGGTCGGTAACCACCAGCGGTGTCCCACCTGGCCCGCCCCGCCCCGCTTCGCCTTTGAAAGGGTCCAAGCTCCCCTTACCCCCAGTGACTGGGGTCACTTGGTGCGAATTAAGTTAAAGTTACACAAAGTAAACAAATGCTTAGCCAAACGCGTCTTACACGCCGCTACATACCGAAAACCACTCTCTCTCTCTTACAACAAACCACACCTCCCCCAATACATCACTTTTTCTCCTACCGGACACTGCTGGCACTGCGCACTTCCTGATTGCAGGCCTAATGCGAATAGACACGTCGATTCGCTCATTACCACTCACAAATTAGCAGTATCTGATATTGCAGCCCACCCTAGCTTGCGGCCCTGTCATCGCCGCCATCATATCTGCTGCACACACCTACGCGCGAGATGGATACACCGAGGTCCAACGTGGGCGATGCTACCTACCTCGGTCGCCAGCCCCCCGACTTCGATATAACCCAAGAGCCCTCCTTCCAATCGCCCTCTAAGGATAACAACCTCCTCCAACAATTGCGCAATGGGCGTGGTGTCAACCTCCGAACCCCGCGAGGGAGTCGTGCGCCTCTGGGCGACAAGCGCAACCTCCCCGGCATGGGAGGCTCCGAGTTCACGCCCATGCTCAAGTCAGCCACGCTGGAGAGCGCCCGGAGACGTGGCAAGGAGAACACAAACGGCCTCACCACACCCGCGCTGGGCAAGATAGACGAGGACATGGATATGACCAACGTGCCCGTCGAGTCATCGCTCTTCGGCCCCTCTCGCAACATGTCATACGTGGATGCCACTCCCCGGCCAGAGGTCGACGCCAGCAGCACCACATCTACTCCCATGGCTCTGCCTACGCGGCGCGGCGGCAACAAGGGTCCACTACAAGACGGGAACCAACTATCGCTTCGCGAACAGGAGAACGTCATCGATAAAATCGAGAAAGAGAACTTCGGCTTAAAGCTCAAGATCCATTTCCTCGAAGAGGCTTTGAGAAAGACCGGCCCGGGCTTTAGCGAAGCCGCCCTACAAGAAAACACCGAGCTCAAAGTCGACAAGGTTACAATGCAGAGGGAGTTGTCCAAGTACAAGAAACATCTAGCCTCCGCCGAGAAAGATCTAGAAACATATCAGCAGCAGATCTTGGGCATTCAAGAGAGAGCCAAGAAGAAGTACGCCGATCAGAGCCAGAAAGCGGAGAATGACGCTCTCCGTCGACGTCTTGAGGAGAAAGAAGCCGAGATTTCTAATCTCCAACAACAACTCCAACAATCAAAGGAAGACAACCGAATAGACGAGCCACGCGACGACGAATTAGACGGCTTAAACGCAGAAATTGACGAATTAAACGCAGAACTTGACGAATTAAACGCAAAGCTCGAAGGAGCAAACAGCCAGATTGAACGGCATAAAAGCGAGGAAGCTATGCTTAGTCGTCAGATTGACGCCCTCAAACGTGATCTTGAGGCTCGACAATCCTCATTGATGAGTCTACGTAATACCATGGACAGCGAAACCGAGAAACACAGCGACGAAAAAGCCGTACTTAGTCGCCAAATTGACACCCTCAAGCGTGATCTTGAGGCTCGACAATCCTCATTAACGAGCCTGCGCAACACCATGGACAGTGAAATCAAGAGACACAACGACGAAAAAGCCGTACTTAGTCGCCAAATTAACGATCTTAAAAGGGAATTGGATACGCGGCAATTTAACGCCGTAACAAGCGAAACCGAGCGGCACAGAACTGAAGAGGCTGCACTCCGTCGGCAGATTGATGGTCTCCAATGCGATCTTGAAACTCGACAATCCTCATTAACGAGCCTGCGCAACACCATGGACAGCGAAATCAAGAGACACAACGACGAAAAAGCCGTACTTAGTCGCCAAATTGACGATCTTAAAAGGGAATTGGATACGCGGCAATGTAACGCCGTAACAAGCGAAACCGAGCGGCACAGAACTGAAGAGGCTGCGCTCCGTCGGCAGATCGACGATTTAAAGCGTGACCTTGATACGCGGCAATCTATGGCCGTTAACGCCGTAACAAGCGAAACCGAGCGGCACAGAACTGAAGAGGCTGCGCTCCGTCGGCAGATCGACGATTTAAAGCGTGACCTTGATACGCAGCAATCTATGGCCGTAACCAACGAGACTGAGCGACGCAGGAGTGAGGAGGCTGCACTCCGTCGACAGATTGATGGCCTTCAGCGTGATCTCGAGGCTCAGCAATCCACGGTGTTGAGCCTCCGCAATGAGATTTCGATGCTTCGAGATAGCCTACGCCAGAAGGAACTCGATTACCAAGACCAGGCAGAGAAAATTGAGGCTCTGGAGGATGAAGTCGAAGTCCTCCAGGCCACGCTCGATGAAGAATCGGAAGACGCAAACCAAAGACTAAGAGAGGCCGACGAGCTGTGCCAGGATCTCCGGCATCAATTGGAACTCTCCAAACGCGAACATGTGTCACGAGTCGACCGCCTTGGTCAGCTTGAGGGCGCCGACGAACTCGCGGAAAATCTAGGCCGCCAGCTAGCAGAGACCAAGCAAAAGCTTCGCGATACTGAACAAGAGTGCAGAGATCTCAAACGCAAAGTGGATGGCACATCTCGTCAACAGTCGAGGGAGGTTGCGCAAGCCACCCAAGCAACGGAAGATTTACAGCGGCAACATCAGCGTGCACAGAGGGAATCGAAGAAGGCCAAGCTTTTATGCGAAGATCTGCGCTCGCAGCTAGACGCGGCAAAGCAAGACCTAGACTACGCCAACTCACTATCCAAGGAACTCCGGCAAAAGCTCGACCGAGCGCGGAGCGAACGCGCCACATACCAAGCATCAGCCGAGAAGCTGCAGGTTGACTGTGACCGCCTCAAGAAAGGAGCACAGGAAGCCTTAGCTTGGATTCAGGCGAAGAACGCGGAGAAAACAGGTTCTTACGCTCCCGGTCCCATCAAGAAAGCCACCATGGCCACCTTCCGATACGGCGACGTCGTCATGGACGTCGTGGACCAGAAAGATCACGAGGCGGTCATTCGCGCCGCCGACTCGGCCCAGCGGCGACACGAGAAGGAGATCCGCGGTATGGCGATGCAGCTGGACTGGATGCAGGCACGCTGGGAGCGTGAGTCGAAGCTGCGGAACGATGGCGCCTTCGCCAAGAAGTTCCTCCAGCTGCGGTTGGATATTGCGGATGCCTGGTAAGTTTTTCTCCTTTCTTCCTCTCTTTTATCCCACCAAAAATGTCTTTTAGCGTGTTGCTTTTTTAAGATACCTGTACTAACAATCTACACAGCAACAAGGCGGATCTCCGCATCCTCGGCCGCATCCATCAAGACCTCGGTCTCAAGTCGCCGAGCGAGCTCCTGGCTAAGAAGCAGAAGAATCGCAAGCCCTTGAATAAACTCAAGGTCTTCGTCGCCGTCGTCCGCGCCGTCGCGCGCATGCGCGTGGAAGCGCGGAAATGGGGCGAGCACGAGAAGACGAGGCTTAGACTCGTCGCGGCGTGGGAGGAGCAGAAGCAGAAGGAGAAGCAGGCCGTTTGTTGATTTGATTTTGATTGAGTGTGCTGGGTGTGGGCATATATCATCCATGTTATGGTTCGGGGATTTGCATAGGGTATCGGAGAATGGATGGATGGATTGGAGTTCGGAGTTGGTCAGCGCTCTGCATAGGACCACCAATTGCATTCAAATTGTTTTCCATTCAGAGGGAGTTTGGCACTGCATGCATGCATACACATATACAACACACTTAGAGGATACCAAATATGCATCTCGTCGTACGAGTGTTGCTTTCGCGATCATGTCCGCCATTGTGGTCGATATATATAACTGGAATGGAAAATATTCGACTATACTCAAATCCCGTTTCTAGTGTTGTAGTACGAATTGTAATTCTAGATACTACATCTCTGGTGATTATGGACTCTGTGACGCCTCATGATCACTCGTACAAGTTAATACTTGACTCTGGGAAGCCGGATTTTTACCACGGTAGCTTGAAAGCGAAGTACTCTTCTCAAAACAGATAACTGGATTAACAAAGGGGGAGGGTGAGAGGTGATCAGCACTATGAAGATACCGAATTGATAATAACAGGCCACAATTCAGAGATAGTGTCATCTCAATTCAAGCCTACTAGAACACAAAAGGATACGAGTTTGCCTGAAGCAGAGAGAGAGAAAAGCTGTTACATAGCACAAATCACTAAAACACGAGATCCGACGGCCCCCGAACAGCGGCAGACTTACTGACAAGATTCATTTTATTTCCTAAAACGGCTCAAAGGTATCCATTTAGCCGTATGAGTTCGCCAATAAAGGTAAGTGTTAATTATATTCGCTTCCAGTACAGCAAAAAACAGGTAGCCGCCCTCGTCATCCCGCTCATATTGGATCCAAAAAAGCAGAAGGCCTAATCCATCCATGCATCGTTATGTCATCAAAGTTAGATAAGGATATTATATCTCTCCACGAGAGGTCTCCTGTTTTTTTTGGACGCCAGCAAAGTGTGAATGGGCCGCTCCAGGGTTCCGGAATGCGCGCGTGCCGAGTCCACCTCTCAAAATCAGCGCAAGCCACCGTAAAAATAGAATAGTATCCAGCCTGAGGAGATCGGGTATTCTACGTTATTTCACATGACGAACAGCAGGTTGGTGTCTAGTCGAAAAAGTCAACATATTAGGAGTCCCTGGTACCATGGGGTCCGGCTGCTTACTAAGTGGGTGACTGCAAGAGAGTTGGGGCTTCTGAGTATATCGGGTAGCCAGCTCGTCGCGGATGCTATTGAGGAGCTGCACGTAGCTTTGCTGAGGCTTCTTTTTGAGAGCTGTAATGAAAGCCCACGACATGGCACCAGTGGCCTGAGCCGCAATTGTAGCATCAGCCCTAGAGTTGGTTAGCACCATATACAGATACAGAACACTAGTGATCAGGGGGGAGGGGTTGGAGAAAGAGAAAAATAAAGAAAAGTAAAAGAGATGTAACAGGGATAGGCGTGAGAGCCAACGTAACTCGTCGCCCTAGGTGCAAAACCGCGGCCTATGTAGCTGCGGCCTTGTACCTAAGGCGTAAAAAATAAAAGAAACTATTTTACATGTCCTCATAGCCCGTCATAAACATTTGTCCTTCCCTTGACCGGTCATAATGCAAAGCCCACACGGGAATATTGTGTACAGAAGGTATAGGAGGTTGAGATGGTAAAGGCACTGTATCTAACGATGGGGGATGTTGAAGTGTAGAAAAGGGGTATACGAACGAGGTTTGGTCATCTTTGCTGCCCGAAAGCATGATAACGTCTGCGGCTGATGTCTTGGTGGCCATGGCGCGATTGTGAGCGTCTTCACCACCAGTAGCCTTCTTGAAGAAGCCCATAATATTGTTGGCAACGCCGCCAAGATCACCCTGACTATAGGAAGATATAACACCAAGCAGACCTTGACCTGCTTCCTTCGCCAAATTGGGTTCCTTGAGAACACCTTGTGTGGAGTATATGTAAGGCAGATCGAGGGCTGTGCCAGAGTGACACGAGTCAAAAATAGCTGTTAGTCGCACACCAGCCTGCAAGGGGCGGACCATAATTCTATGCATTTCGTCGTCGGTAATATGGCCGACTTGGCGGAAGTCTACAGGGTAAATGACTTCATCGTAACCATCAGGCTCATCACCATCCAGGTCTTTCGTCTGTCCACCGTGACCTAGAAAGATATCAGCAATAGGTTGTTACCGTCCGGGGGTTAAGCCAGGGCGCACCTGAATAGTGGAAAAAGAGCGAGTCGTTGGGCCGCGCGTCTTTGACTAGCCAATGCATGGCTCGGAGAAGGTTCTGCTTCGTAGGCTGGCTCATGGGATTCTGCTGGTCGTCGGTCAAGATGACCATGTCTTCTCGCTTATAGCCGTATTGTTCGACAAGATATGAAGACATGTTCCGCACGTCATTGATACATCCCCGTAACTGTCCCCGCTGGCCGAAGTAATTTATACCGATGAGGAGCGCTTTCCTCCGGCCAGTGCAGTTGCTATACTGGAAGGCGTAGTTCTGGGGTGCTCCATGCCCAAAATGCTGCGGGCCGGAGGGAGGAGGCGGCGGCGCGCTGTAGTTGCCGTGATTGTATGAGTTCGAATTAACCGTCGGCATTTCTGAACGGAAAGCTTGTTAGTCCGTAATCTCGTCGCATCATCATCGTCATCATCATGCGACACGGGATTGCTCAATTTCTTACGTATTCGACCATACTGACTGGGGTTATTGTTATAGCCGCCATGTTGCTGTGGTGGTGGCCCCTATCACGAGTATTAATGACAAGCCATATCGCGAACGCGAAGTTGAGCACGCACCTGGCTGTAGTAAGGCTGCTGCGGCGGTGGAGGCTGGCTGTAGCCGTATTGTTGGGGAGTGTGTCCTTGTTGAGGATAGCCGTTGTATCCTTGGGGCGGCCTAAAAGTATAATGTGTCAGTGGTGACGTGTGAAAATGGGAAGGGGTGCAACGGCTGGCAGAGAGTCGTACGGCGGGTGATAGTAGTTGCCGGGATGCTGCGGCTGTTGCTGCTGCGGCGGAGCGTATCCTCCAGGATACCCGTAGTATGACATCTCCAGGGCCCAGACGAAGCAAGAATTACAGAAGGATTATATAAGCCGAGGTGGGAGGTGAGGATATGATAGGATAGAATAGGATAGGACAGGCGGAGCCGTGTTGTGACCAGCAAGCAACACCTCACGGACTAGTATCGGAGAAGAAGCTCGCGTTGGGACCGGAGCAAGTCTGACCGGAGGATGTCGCGCACGCGGGAGAGAGGCTCAAGAGCAAGGATGCCTGGGGAGGACGGTGGGGGGGTGAGCGGAAGGGTGGACGGGCGGTTGCTCTCGGATTTCGGCCTATCGGTGAGTCGGGAAGGATTCGTCTTGGGACTTCGTCTTGGACGTCAGCCGCGGGCTCAAGGCTCAAGGCTCGCTGGATGGTCTAGACTGGGAAAGGCTGCGAGGACGCGACGATATATATCTCTCTCGCGATGCACAGCTGGGTGGAGAGCACGATAAGAGCGCCATGCAACAATGCTGGCCGGCGATCTGCAGGTGATAACAGCGATAGTCAATCAGTGTTTATATTCCCGAAGGGTCTGATGAGAGATGATGTTGAGGGAGAGCCAAGGTTCGAGCGGCTAGTGGCCAGGCCCGACTCCGCCCAGACGCAGCTCTGGGACGTCCAATGTACACTGTACTGCGCCTAGCGCAAACCGCTAGGGCAGCTCTGCTGCACTGTCCTATCCCACCGCAGTCAGGGCAGTCAGGGTAGCGTAAGCCATAGTATAAGCGCTGGCCTGGCAGGTTGCGTTGCTTCGCTAGCTGCCTTTCGCTTAGGCGGCCATGTACACTATACCTAGACACGCATACACACACGCACCAAGCCCAACATTGAACCCTGCAACAGATGAACCGATAAAGCAGATGGGCGATGATCGGGGCGGGGGGTTATCCAGCAGCAAACACAGCCCTGGGCTAGTGTAGCAGTCTTCCTTACCTGTAAAGAATCGTGGTGCTCTGGCCTCGGCCTCGTTCTGCAAGGGCACGGAGCAGTTTCTAAAAGAGTATACTCGCTACTGAGGCTGTGTGATGTGCGATGTGCGATGGACGTGGAAAACTAGGAGCGTCCGGAGTTGCAGCGTCAGAGATGACCTCAAGGTGCACCACGGAAAGAGATGTAAGAGGAGAGGTATATACTAGGATCGGCCGAGGTCTTGCTCTCGTAGGGCTCGAAAGCGGGCCGCGGGCTGGAAGGATGGTGACGACAATACAGTAGTGACCTCGCACACGAAGTACCTAGACCGCAATTTGTGTGCGCTGTCCTACTGTCGTGATACCATGTCGAGGGTTCCCAGCCGGTACCTACCCAGGCTCAGGGAAGGATAAAAGAAATTGGAAACGAGAGAAGATGAGGTTGAAAGAGCCAATGACAGCGTCACCGCTATCCATGTCAAGCCGTGACTTTCTGCGAATGCTGGTACGCTAGTAGACGGCCCCGCTATATCATTGGACCCTATCTGGTTCAGCTACAGATGGGGGTGCTAAACCACATACGGCAGTCTTTTACTCCTTAGTAGCAGTTGCTAGTAATACTTTCCTATGCACCGGGAACATGTTGTCACACGTTGCAGATGTTTTAACTGACAAACACTGAACTGTGATATGGTTCCTCCCTCGCCTCCTTGTGACTGGTATGAAGCCATCTATGTCAAGATGCATATGTACAGTGTTTCATGTAAGAACTTCTCCCGTCCCTAGCGGCCCATCGCATTGTTGGATCAACATGGTGAGTTTGGTTCGCGCTGCTAGAAGTCCAACTAGCATAGTTCCAATTGCCTCCCTACATGTGTAAGCTGTTACTTAGTAGGGAAGGTTCAGGATACAGAGCAATCTTCTGCTGGCAACATTACAATTAGTGAACAGCCAATAATATCGCTTATACGCCCCTGTCGAGCGTTTCGACTCCAACCCCAGCGACAAGGCTCGCGATGCAAGATAGGCTGTAGGGACTTTTTTTCGCCCGTGGGGTTGCGTGCCAACCGAGGGAGGCTATTAGTGTTCCCTTGTTTTTGTTTTTACCTCCTTATTCTCGCAATAATTCACATCATATCTCTTCACTGCCACATCTCTAGACTGCTTCGGCGATGATAATTTCCCTCGGGGCATCAACGGGAGCGAACCAACGCCTAAGCATATTGATCTCCAACTTCAGGACTTTCCACCCATTGTTGCATCGGCCCGTGTAAGTGTCCCAGTACAATATACGCGTAATACCCAAATGGCAACGTAAGGCATCTCTAGTCTACATTAGTTACCGCGTATCCCTATGTTTGTTATACGCTAAACCCCAGTATGTATGGGTGCACCGAAAGCATTATCTAGTATACACTGTATATCATTTCGTATACTAGATGTTTTAGGTAGGCGGTATACCAAAATCAGTACGTCCATCGCATATACTTGCAGGATTGAGAGAAACAAGCACAAAACAAAACAAAAAAGCTTCTAGAAAAATTCTTTCTGCTTCGCGCGCGTCCGGCAACCCCGTCCCAGAGCACCGAGGTCGTTGATGCAGTGGTGCAGCGGGCAGCGGGCAGCGGGCAGCGGTTATGTGTGCACTAATTAATGTCCCGACCAGCAACCCACAGGTTTGACGTCGGGCATCGCACCGTTTCGGGGTTCCTCATGTAACCCCCGGAAACAGAAAAGATTTCATCGACACGTTGTCGTGCAGGAAAGGGCGACAAGGGGACCAGCGGCGAACGGGTGTGGAAGAGAGAGAGAAAAAGAGACACTGAGAGGAGAGAGAGCTCTCTGGATGGGGAATAATGATTTCCCATCTGCAGCCCGATCAGATTAGGAAATCGACCGGGATATCCGTGAGAAATGGCTCACCTGAATATATTCTCCTTGGCCAATGGCAGCGGGCGGTTCGGGGCAGACCCCGTCAACTGCTACCCCGGCGGCATTAGCGTCATGTCTGGACATGCAATGCTGAGATTTTCCTGCATTATTGACAACCTCGTCGGTTCACGGCCCTGACGAGACGAGATGACGGGTCTGCTTCGTCTGATATTTTTACCATTTTCTCACGACTTGCCAACGTCACCGCTTGCGTCTGGGACGCTGCAATACAACATGCTAGTAGGCACCACGGCTTGCTTCTTTTTAGTCTATACTGGCGGTCTGAGGCAGTGGTGCATTAGACGATGCTTGAGCAAAGGCAACTCCGAGGAATTAGGTAAGCAGCTCATCGCAATATCACGGAGTGGGTAATCTATTCATATCTTCTAGTCAGAGCCGCAATCAGAATTTTCACATCTACTACGTATGTATTTTCAGATCTATGGATAGTCACGTTGCAGTCGTCTGCTGATTTTTGGCGGAGAAACGCTGAAGTAGCCCAAGCCTTGCTCTTTCGTCATCCGTCTTTACAAGAGATACCACCAGCATGTAAATACAATCATCTACAGTATCTATCGCTCTGGACATAGTAAGTGGATAGTCCTGTAGCGCTGCCGAGGGAAAAGAGTAGTGTACGTAGTACAGTTCCGAGGTGGGGGAATGGATCGCCAGCAACTAACCATCTCGATCTCGGTTGCACCGTCGTTGGCTACAGACAGACGCTACAGACGCCACAGCCGAGATCCCAGAGACTTGGGAGACCGGGGAGGACCACACATAACGTCAACTGGTAACCACACCAAGAAAAAAGCGAAACAAAAAAAAGAACTGTAGCATAAGGAAACCGTGGTTCTGGTCGTAGTTGGCAAGGTATCATGACATAGCCACACCGCGCGGACTTGCATTGCACATTGAAGCACATGACGCCGTGCAAGGTAACAAGCATATACTACCACTTGCTGTAGGTACAGAGTCGCTCGTTCGGGCTCGAAGACCCGGCGCACGCAGGAACCCGGGTTCGGGATGGTAATATGAGACCCCAGTTATAGGTCGTCCCGCCGCCGTGGATGTAGGTAGGGTGTGTCTGTACAGTAGGTATCCAGCCACCATGCCCGTCCACGACCCTGCAAACCCATGGCGGCGCCTATCGTGGTCTATTTCTTTCTCTTTCTCTCGACTGCATGATAATCCCCGGTCACGAGTCTGCATTTGCATGGCTAAGGTAGCTTTGTGGCATCCAGCCCTCCACCGGCGCGTTGACCAACAAGAGTATCCAGGTCCGCTCAGCTCGTCCAGCTAGTCAGATGAGGCTATATAGCCCTAAACCTATAGGGCTAGCTGACCCTGCAGCCCCAGAGAGCTCGCAGCCGCCTCAAAACCTGCGGTGCGCCGTTTCTTTCTTTGAGACACACGTCACCCATGGACCTGGGTACCTCGATACGGCTGGAGCCCCCCCGAAAACTTTTTCTTTTTTTCTTTTCAACCCCCAGACATATATCCACGGGAGGCCACCCTCTTCTAACACGCTTTCGGGTGCGTCGGATTGCCGAGGGACGCTTGGGGACCCCCCGGCGCTTCCCGTACTCTACCAGCCGTCGTGCCAGCACGGAGCGAACGCGATTATGCAAGAAGGGAATTCTGTATTTCCGGCGGTGAACGTTACGCTCACCTAGGTTTACCTAGGTACAGCAATGTTGTTAGAGTATTCCATGAACTTGCTTAGTACACACCTCCCTCACTAGGTAACTAGCTGACACGTTACGCTCACATGGTTCGGTTATTCTATCGATGTGAGGTAACCAAGGCAGATACTCCCTACCTGGCTCGATATCTGATCTACACGGGGAATGTTATATGTCATTGTGTTCCGATCACGAGTATAGTGTTATGACGCCTCTTCCTCTGTCTCGACTACATGACTAGTCCAGAATGCCGCTTCCGGTTACACCTTCAACTGTAAGCTCAGGACTGCAGGCGAGGTCTAGGCCGACCACGCGCCTTCACCAGGTTGCTCGAGGCCTCCAATGCAATTATTCATTACTCCCATCAGCTACCCAGCCTCCTTCACTAATGCTCTCAACATCAATTCTGGACCTAGTCTAGGAAAAAGAGAGTAGAATGATAGACTGAGGAAAGAAGAATACCTTCTGGAAAGTGAGCATGTATCATCCGGGATAACGCCCGGCGCTATCTTCATCAACAATAATTAAACTGAGTTGACATTCAGATGCCAAGATACCGACAATTGATAGGTGTCGTGACTCATTGCCCTATTCCAGTATTGTTTTCTTCCAACAGTTATCCCCGTGCCATCACCGCCGTAGTGGAAGCTTAACCCATTCACAGTCCAATCCAACATTCTACATGTTTCCTCAGTCTACTGGGTATATCCCCTTTCCCACGAGTACTTGGTAGTCACCTTTTTAGTCTATTCATTTAACTCGCGTTGCGAAACTTGCGTTACGTATATACCAACCGAGCCGGGGGAAAAATTAAATGAACAAGAAGATTACTGTGACGACGGATTCTCAGCACTATGGACGAGGATTATGCACCTCACAAGCTGTTGCAGAAATACCTGTTATTCTGACCCATGCGTATAATATTCGTGGGTAGAGATAGGTAGGTAAGACAATGAGTCGACTACCTACCTATTTATTTACCGAGGTAACTATCCATCTACCGATATTCCCATCCTATTCCCTCTCTCTTTCTCTCGCTCCTGCTCTCTATTGGCCAACATTTCCAAATATTCACGCATTCGCCATGACCTCGTCCTTTCCACCATCTGTCCGGCGCATGGACCACGCTATCATGCCCCAAAGGAGACGCATGGCCTCGAGCCTCTGCTCGACAACAAACAGATCGAACCATTTACTTCGCCAGATCTCAAGTTTGCCCCAACTATACTCATCTTTCTCCACTCCCGCGTCTTGATCTTGTTCTTCCCCTTTCTCCGCGACATCCTCGACAGCGCCATCAAGGACCAGCAAAAGCTTGTCCGGGACGCGCACGCGCAGAACGCATAGGTGATGGAAGAGGCTACTGACGACGAACACATCATCGTAGCCACTACCTTTGATCTTGCCGATGGCTTCGTACCGCGCCTTCCTATCCCAGTTCGACGAAGGCAAGCGCACCATGCGGTAACGATCGTAGACGCTGAGGGTTTTGCGCGGTTTCTTGCTCAGGGGTGCTCCGCGTACGGGAATCCCCCGCGGATAGACTGGCTCTTGTGAAGACGCTTTATCAGCAGACGAGGATCCAGTGTCTCCCAAAGGATTCTCTGCTCCATTATTCTCCGCGCCGAAAGTATCCTTGTCGCCTACAACGGTGTCACCTTCGACTTCGCGACCAATAGGGCCTCCTTCGCCGCCTCCCCAGCGTTTGGCCGTAGCCCACCACTGACCTTCCCCGATACGTTTCTCCGTTTTCCCCTCGCGAGCGCGAAGCTGAGCCGTCACCAGGGCCGCGATCAGCTCACGGCCAAAGTCAATGTTAGATTCCGTTGGCTTGGTAAAGTTTGTCGTATTGCGAGCGGAAACTGCGGCGATCGGACCTTCGACAATGCCAGCACGGGCAGCTTCGCGGGTAGCAGGGGTGCGGTATATGAACACGCAGCCTGAAGAAAAGTAAGACATACGCCGAGAAGAGGGTGGGCTTTTCGGTTTCGCCTTGGTCGAGGGTGGTTCAGCTAAATACAACCGCGGTTCAACCCTCGGTGGTGCAATGTTGCAACCGAAATCGTAAGAAACAAGCTTCACAAAAGCCGACACCAGATTGTGCCGAATTTCAGCCGGCATCTGAGAGCCGAGCGCAGTTCGGTATGTTATTCTTTCGGGTGTGCTCGTTGTCTCTGAGTCTTGCTCCCCGCCTGTGGCATCGTGCCGCAGTGGTGGCAACGAGCTATCATCCCAGTACGCGCCCATAAACTCCAATTGCCTGAAAAATTCGTAGCAGTTCCCCAAGCGAACGGCCGGTTTCCCTGGTTCCGGTTTCATGCGACGTACCGTCCGGAAGGCGGCTTGATTTGAAATAGACAGCTCATCGCGCCTCTCTGCGTAAATGCGCGCTTCTGGCGACAATCTGCCATTGGATAGTGGCGTTCGAAAGGTATGGTCTCTGCGCTTTGCCTCATCTACATCAATGCCATCCCACCCAGAAGTAGAAGGTAAGTACGACTGATCTGGGACGACATCTTCGGCTGGAGCGTCTACATGTACCTGAACCCCGAGGGCAGCAAAGTGAGATTCGTCCACCTCGGTCGGCCGATGAAGGGTCTGCAAAAAGCGCACAAGTGAGGAACAAGGTTGTCTACCTGAAGAGCCAGGGGACTGAGGCAATTGCGGGTTGCATTGAGGCAAATTCAGAGGCGTCGGTGGCGGGACATTTTCCGGTGGCGCGAGGGTACTTGCTTGTGAGACTAAGAGAAGGTTATGATTCTGCGCAACGGCTTTTCACACGGACGGACTATGAAGGTATGAGGACGACTTGTGACAAGCCCGGTAAAAGAGACGGTACGGTTTAGGAATGGGTATATCAGGAGTAGACGACATGGACAGCACCATGGCTGTCCCAGTTGTGGAAAGAACTATATAGCCTGGGACTTGTCGAAGGGAAGAATAACCAATAATCTTTTTGGATACAGCTTTGAGAGACATTCAGATTATCCAAGGCTAGGTAGGATCGGTGAGTTTCGCTCTCTAAACCAGCACAAGACACATCTTGTCCGTGCAGCCATGGTTGTGATATGTCTAGACAGACGTGCTATAGTCTCTAGAGTGGACCAACGCCAGTGAACTCTTGAAGAGCTACGGAATGAATGAATAAGAGAATTGCTTACCCAAACTGGCAAACCCGCTAAACATTGTGTTGGATCGTCTATGCCCGGCTTATCTAGAGAAGTGCCGAAGCTTTTATATCGAAGAATGTGAAGCTATCTATGGTAGATGGCTTGATGTGACCCCACCGAGAAACGGTCTCGGGTCTTGGGTCTTGAGTTCTAAAGCCACCGCAAGAGAGGACGACTATGGAAATCATATGCCAGAACAGAACAAGATGCTGACGAATCCCAAGATGCTTAGAGAAAAGACCAATACCGGCCTGTATCCAGCGTAGGCATTGACTGCCTTAGCCCGCGAAAAGGAGACAGAGGTGAGTTAGGAGGTTGTGTGATTAGGATGAAGAAGTGGGCGATTTCCTAAAGGGGGGGTGTGGTGTGAATTGAGAATCTCTCCGTCGCCTGGGAAGCTGCCCGCTAGGATAGCTAACCAAGGGTGCCTACTTTAGGCACGTTTGGCGGCTCTTAGGTGCCCCTCAAATGCCCGCAAGCAGTTCTACTAGTAACGCTCCGCAACACAGCTAATCTCCAGGTGCCCAGCCCGGCAGATACCTAGCGTAGTTGGCCGTCCACGGCCCGCCATACCCCACCGCCGTTACATTACATGGGTCTGCTTACCACTTATAGCTCGCCTATCATCTCTCTTATTCCATACCGCCATTCTGTATCTTTCCTGTATCGATTGGTATGTGTAGGGTACCAAGCTGCTGGTTCCTCTATGGTTCCGCTTGGTATAAACTAGACAAATCGTACCAAGTCACCGGATACTTTCTAGCTGAATTTGCTCCAGCCGAGAAACTCTAAGGTATAAACATACAAACAATTATGTGCATTAATCATATCAATATATATATATATAGTATATAGTAAAATATTAGAAGGGCTTGACGACTTTTAAGAACTCTAAGTATTTTAATATTTCGTATCCTCGTTTATACATAACAGCTTTTAACTTAAGCTATTGATCATGATCAATCCCTACTCTACGCAACCCCGATGTCGGCTCTGTCTCTACTTGCCGTTCACCTAAGATACCGGTTCCCTATTTGAAGGTGGAATCATACCTACCTGATAATAAGTTGTGTATGATGTATTTATATATCATTGATAGGCTACGTAGGTATGCGCTTTCGAGCGCCACTGACAAAAAGAGACACAACTGCTGACTCCACACACAACATGGATGTTTATTGATTTCCTCTTCGTGGGGCGGGTCAGCGTATCCAAGTTCTTAGTAGCTGGGCGGTGTCTCCTCCCTCAGCCTTAGAAGGCTAGATTAATACAGAAAAAATTGAGAAGCTAGATTAATTATAATCAGATCGACAGCTCGACTATCTCGCTCCGTGGCATATTGCTTGGAATGGTCAACAGTACAACAGCGATATTTTGTATGTATACATGTAGAGGAGCTCTCCCATCCAGACACAGCCAAAATAATAGCCATTGATTCAACTTTATGACTTACTTGATTCATAGAGGATAAAACCGAAGCGAGAAGGGTCTGCTTGGCTACTCATCGTCATCTCTATCTCCTAACGTAAACACCTCACTTTTTACTCGTCACTAACATATCAATGTGTACCTAGGTAGACAGATACTTGTAGTAGGCTGGGCCTGTTATTGCCAGGAACCAACCCCACACTCGCATCCACTCGCACTAAATGGAGCACTCCGTAGGCATTGATTTAGTATGCATCTGCTAACTAAGTATTTACCTAGGTACAGTAATTAGGAAGTTGTGGCTCTTCTATTCTGCCCCTTCTTGCACCTCTTCCCTTTGCTGTTTTTCCTGTTTCATTTCTGAGGACTCGGTCAGTATTTATACAAGTATATCAACGCCCCTTTCTAGAAATTGACGTATATTTGTTTGATGTTCTAGGCATCATCGATCAAACACCTATTGTCGTCGGCAGTCCACGGCAGGACGGCCCCTTCATTGATCGGAAGGACCCCGCATCCGACATTTACTATGTAATTATCGACTGGCATCGTGTCTATGCTGGTCCGTCCTGATGAGATTCCTATCCATGGACACCTCAACTCTTCAAGCTCGACTCCTCGCTCGGATAGTGTTCCCTTGAATTGTGCTGTCCTTCGGTTAGAGTACCCCATGATGGGCTCTTGCATCTATCAGCCAGTTTTTACAAGTCCTTGTTTTCACGGTGAGAGTGTGTGCTGTCATCTGTCATCGTATCAATGAGCCCAATCAGTTCTTTACAGCATTTCATTTCCTTGCCAGGTACCCCTGATTCCGCCCATATACTCGAGCATCTTATTACTCCTCAGTGTTCTACACCTATCTAGATGCCTTCTTGAAACGGCTGGGTGCTCGGTTGACTCGAAACACGTCTTCGAGCTGTTCATCACTGCTGCCATCAGGACCCGTCATAGGCTTGGCAGCTCATGATTAGCGTGGGCTTACCTCTGTGTATATGATATATGTCTCGCAAAGGCATCTATCGTTCTTGATATTCATGGTGCAACACATTGATGGGTTATCCACTATACGCTGACGAACCGGACATGACCATATCCACCGTACAGTAGCAGTCACTGCTACCTAACCCAAGTATACTACACTAGTCCTCTGAACCGACTCGTCCGACCCCGAGCTTTCACGGTTCAGCGCAGTAACCGAATGGGAGTTGATGTCATATATCAGAATTTCACTGTCTACCTAATAGGCATGCTAAGACCCCAGAGACCCTTGGGTGGGGGGAAGGGAGGGAGAGGGGGCGAGCCGATGGAGATGCTGCTTCAGATTCGTTACAGAACAGGGGTTCGCCCTTGAAGCACGGCCCTGCTCCACCGCGAAGAACCCCCTTGCCTTTGACTGCGACGACGTACCTGGGCTCCCGACACCACGGCCAACCAATGCCGCTGCTCCATTCGGTCCGTCCAGCAGCGTAGAGAAACCCGGGCAATATCCAACGGTTTTGGTACAGCCATGCACAGGCCTCATTCTTCACGGTTGCTAGGGGCCGTCTTGGTACTACTGGGGGGAATCACTCTCGCTGCAGTGGTGTAGACGAGGTAGTCTTATACTACACTAGTGTAGACCATCGCGTCTCAGAAACTCACGTCTTCGTCCTCCCTTGGCAGACTGCCGGGAGACGAGCTAGTCCGACCGTGTTGTGCTCCTCCACTCCTCTCCCTTTCCTTCCAGTTCTCCTCTCGCGACCTTCTTGATAGAACCTCTCTCAAACATCAAAACCTCATTCGGTGTGCCGCCGTGTGGCTTTGCATTTAGCCGTGACCCGTTTTCCAGTCTCCCCAACCCGGGGATCCAGTCTACCTTCTTTCTGTTCATCTCGCTCTTCCCTCATGTTGTTCGCTTCGTGATCATCTCGTAGTCTTCAGCGCGGCCGGGCCGGCCTTTCGTTTCTTCTTGTGTGTTATTGCTATTGTTTTGTCTTTGATTCCTTTTCCTACTCCCTTTCGCTTCGTCTAGATCGACGAAGATAGAACATCTCTTTTCGATTCTGGCGACTGGACTCGCCTATATGCCCTTACACTACGATGTCGGCATCATTTATAACGACTATCGACGGGAAGAAATGTACGGCAGTAGCTAAAAATGCAGGCGGGGGCCAAGCAACAACAACATCAATAATAATATCAACTTCGACGACTTCCACTTCAACATCGACCTCGACGTCAACCTCGAGTACAATTTCAACGACATTCGCAACATCCCCGGCATCCACGGCGACCCCGGAATCAACTTCTACGACGTCCACCAATGTTTTGCCTATTATCAACGCACCAGACACAACCTTTGCAAGCACTACTCAAGAGGCTTTGACTAGTACGGCGAGCTCTACATCTTCCCAGAGTGTTACTCCAATCCTTACCTCTACATCCAGCACTATACAGACAAGTGCTCCTTCAATACCACCACCAGCCCCTGTTGCGCTCCAACCTGAGAGCCCTTCATCCTCCATCACTCCTCTCCCCGAGTCCACAATCGCTTCATCTTCTCAGATAACAGATCAGGGCTCGGTGTCAATAACCCAGACTAATGGCAGTTTAGCACCGACATCTGCGTCGGGTGTGTCCTCTAGCACTTCCGGTTCTCTTCCTGGGATTGTATCGGGAGGCACGGTAACAACGACAACTGCAGGGCCCGGGCAGATTGAATCTTCAAATGCTGCGGCGGGCTTGACAAATGGTGCTGAGAACAGCGTCAGCGGGGGCGCCATCAGCACCCAGACAACTGTAGCTGTTGCTGGCGGTGTGATAGGAGGTCTAGCCCTAATCTCATTCATAGCCTTCCTATTCTGGTTCTGGAGAAAGCGACTTATAAAAAAGCGGCGCAGTACACTTCTTACGCCTCTATCGTCTGATGATACCTATCGCGGTCGCGAGAAAGGAACATATGTCATCAGTCGGAGCTCGCTAGGGCCGACAACCATCCCAGAAAAAGTGAGAGCTGTAGTCGGCTACAATTACCAGAAGCTGCGCGGACGCGTCAATAGCCTAGTGACGCGTAGCCCGAAGCCAAGCGTGGATTTGAATCGCGGAAACTCGCAATTTGGTCTGCCAGCCACGTCTGAAAGCCGCTCCTCCTCGAGAGCTGGGACAGCTAACAACGGGGCAATGACAACGAAGGGCCGATTTGTAGATTGGTGGGGACGGCTGACTGAGGACGGTAACTTAAACTGGAAACTTCGAAACGACTCCAAGAACGGACGTCCCAATAACGACACATACACCAGTATGTCTGGCGCAGTACAACCCAGGAGAAGCGGATCCCAACCCGACTTTCTCGCCCTCTTAAGCACAGAAGAGAAACAACAACGGCGAGGGTCTGGTAGCAACAATGCGGCTGGGAACAGTAACACACGCCGCTCCCAGTCCCTCGGTAATGACCACTTCCTTGGGGGTCTTGGGTTAAACTTCGACATAGAGAACCCGTTCGCCGACTCGAATGCCATGAGCCACGACTCAGCTAGGGTGATGCCCCTTGCCGTATCGGCAGGAGGTACCAACAATCCCTTTTCAGATGCCAACGCCATCCAGCTCTCCGGGGGACCTACCAACAACACCACCGCCGGTGGGCCGACGACCTATGTCCAGAACATCCGTCGCTCGCGCGGCTACAGCACCAGCGCAGCCAATGCACGGCCGTCTATGGGGCCCACAGCAGGCCGCATGCCAAGCGTGTACCGTGAATCGAGCGTAAGCGTCGAGACAGCTGACACGCGGCGCAACAAGTTTCGCTCAGATCCGTTTGACCTAGACAAGCCCGAGCTATTCGCACAGTCGCCAGGGCCGGATGTGCGTGGCACGGCAGATACTGAGCGAGACACTCGTTACAGTCGACAGGGCAATAGCCGTGGTCTTCCGAACATGCCACGACCAATTCACGCGCGCAATGAGAGCTTCACATCGAAATACTCGAGCGGTGTGAGTAGTATGGGCGAATGGAGCGATCCGGGCCCCGATGTTGGGCCTGCCGCAGGGCGTTGGCTCACGCCTAGTCCCGACAGCGCATTAGGACGGCGACCGACGAGTCGAGACAAGGGGAAGGGCGGGACTAGCCAACAGAGCGTTGGGAAGGCGATTTAAAGGACCGTGCTTGAACATTTTCATATGATCATCACATAATTTTTAGGCACAATACAAGCGACACATGTACGATTTTCATTTACAGGGACTACTCAGTCCAATCTATTTCTATCTCCTACTTTGTGCGGCATGCGTCGGGCGGATATCACCTGGCACGGCGCTCGAGGAGTTTTACCCTTTTCGTTTGGTTTGATTTTCACATCATGCAGATATGAGGATGGGGAAGGGGGATGATGGCAATAATGTCGTTACACTCGTTTATGATACCACGCAGGATCTGGCACCAATCGCATGGGACGGGAGAAGGACACAATTTTATTACGATTGGACGAGGTGGATTTTGAGAGCCGAGATATTTGCATACGACTGAGGAGGGAAATGAAAAGCAAAGGAAGGTAGACAAATTGCGATATGCTTTGCATTGAGCAAGTGAATGTAATACTGGCCACGCCGTCTCTGCAGTCTTACACTCCTGTCTAGTTCGGATGGGCGTGGTTGCACCGAGCATCGGCATAGGCTATTAGAGGCGAGCGGTTAACACCTTCATTTGAGAGAGTGACATCAACAATATAGCTAACTATGCCAGTAAGGAAAATGAAAAAGTGGTCTTTGTAAAGTAATAGTAACGAAGTTACCGATATACCTTCTGCATTGTTAGAGCTGAGCTGTTGATATTAATTAGTCGTGAACCTTGACATACACGAACGTATAGCAAAAACTATCGTGATGCGGTGACACATATCAGTTATATAGATCATATATGCCCTCATCTGGAAGCCTGAATAGACGAAGGTCTCACGACTCTTCTAGTTGGCTTGTATGATGGCGTCCAATACGTGCATTGACCGAACGAGAGGGTATGTGTATACTATCCTGCCAAAGCTAACTACGCTTTGCATCAATAATATTCTAGATGACAAGGACGATAAGGCGTTGCCTTGGATCATATCGTAGGATATGCGAGACTCAGCTTATTCTGCAATTGCTGCGTTATTACATTGAATGATAAGCTCGAGGAGAGAAATGCCCCTTTGTGAACATTGATGGATTTCTGTACGTTTAATATTGAATTGTCATACATACGTCGACCCTGAAAGCTCACTCTTCCCATTTCTGTTGCAAACCCTCCACTCTTTGAATGAATACGAATATTATAAGCTGCAAAACAACCCTGATTTATCACTGGAAAGACGAGCAATGAGATCCATTCAGCCCTGGGTCCTGACCGGTTCTGACAGGCGGTACCTTGGGGATTCCGTGCCCCTCAGGATATAATATTCCATGAATCTACGTAGTAAAGGTGCTCTCACCTAAGAGATATAGTTGCGGTGTGGTTCAGGCGTATCGTAATACGGTGCTAAATGTTGAGGTTAGTATCCCTAAATATAACTGCTGATAGGGAGCTACAATACTCGACTGGACATGACATAAGCGATGAATAACACGCAGCATACTACGGCTATCTAACCCCTAAACCTCTTTTTATTCATGTCCGCTCTCAACACGAGTGAGACAGTAGAATCCTTGAAAGCTGAAAACCCCAACCTGCGCCTCTTACTTCATATTGCATGATGTTTTGTGAGACACGGCGATGCGACAGTAGGCAGTAATATATATTTGATGGGTCAGGGAAAAAGAATATCTCGATGATTGGATAATCGTCAGAACTGGAAGAAAAGTTCTGATCTGATGCATTCGGACTGTGGAGAAGAGGGGCGAGGGATAATAACATTCAGCGGCCCTGTTTAGTATTCAGACAGGAGCTGTACATAGTCGCTCTAGATCAGCTAAATCTTGGATAATATTGATACTTGCAAAATTTTGACGGTCCGGACCGTTCTCAGCAGTTTCTGTGTCAGCTTGAGACACTAGATCTGTATCAACGAAGCCACCAGATCTAACGGTCAACGGTTCTAGCTGCCAACGGTACTGAAGACTCTCGAGTATTTGTTTCAAAGTAAAGTCTCCAAGGCGGATGTTTTGTACAACGGAGACCTCGATGGCGATCATACAAGAGGTAAGTTGACCGAGCAACATAAATTAAGGGAGTTAGCCATCACAACAAGAATAAACACGGGTAATAATGAATTATTCGCCATCGGCGCGCTAGAGTGGGTACAGCCAAATAGGAGCCAGTTGAAGGCTGTCGCGCTTCAACGGAGTCGGTTTTGCGTAAACAATCGTTCGCATTTATTTTCTCTAGCTAGGTCCAAAATCAGTCCCTTCGTGTGTTTCGGCCGCTTATAGCAGTCATGTTCAGGCGGGCTAGGACTATGATCTCTAATGATAGCTGTGCATCCGCCGTGACTTAGGCTCCCGCTTTTCATGGGGACGAATCTAGCATTAGCAGTTAGACGCAGATGTTGATATTATACCGCTAGAATAATCGTACAGAGCAGTCATCCCAACGGTGTTCCCAGACCATCCTGCCAGAGAAGTTTCGGAATTTTGCATTGTGTCCCAAGTACACGGTATATATCATTCTAAGCTTTTTCATTTCTCCCTTCCTGGCCCTCGGGAACTCTGGTCCAACAGTAGTTGTGACAGATCTCGCGGAACTCCCCACCCGTGGGTTCTACAGTTCCTCTGAGTATCATGGAGCCGTAAGTTGATAGCCCGCATATCGCTTCTCGGTAGGGTGCAATATTTTTGTACTAACCTGAAAAAATTCTTTTCTAAGACCTGAGAAGCGAGCGATGACCGGATCAGGAGTAGGCTGATTAGGTCCAGCCACTCGATCCCATCAGCCTTGTCTTTGTTTACCATCAGGTCCCAATGCGTGGCTTGCGTTAGCCTTAGTCAGTTCATTGAAAGAGTTTGACAACCAATCAACAGTTATCATGTCATGATCTGTTTCACAGTACCCGTCGCCTAGCCTTTTCCTTGCTAGTAGAAAAGAAACTGGCCATGACCCAGCTGTGGCGAGTTCGATCCATGTTATGACTGGTAGGTACAAACTCCACGTGTAGGTGGTTTCTATTGAATAAGATTTGTCTGACCCTATTTTCCAGTCTTCTGGATCAGAAGAGCTCCCGAGTTTATTTGTGCCGAGTGTTGAATGGTATTGTTCTAGAGTACAGCAATTAGAACAAAGACGACGCCATTGAAGCTTGACAAGTCACAAAAAACCCAGCGATTAGGAATAACCAGGAGTTACGTAGGTTATATTGAACCCAGACATGCAATATAGACTGCCGTGTTAGCTTGACCGCCGGCGTGCGCGGTAATTATCAGAAGCGTGATATACACAAGACATTGCGGCACGCATTCTATTCGATGACTCGACCACCAACGCGTGACAGGGAATCTACTGGTAAATTCAGTCTATGACCTAACCCTTGATCAATACCCGAAGCACAAACCCTGGCTTTCGTTGCGGGGAGGAAGTGCTTGTGTGTAGTATGTTGTACAGTGCTAGGGAAATTCTTTTCCCGTTCGGATGGGTTTCCCGTCCCTGATTCAGTAGTAATGAACCGTGCGTAGTACTTTCTTGTATGTATCCTATAATACCTGAAAACCCGCCTGGATATCTTTCGCGATCTGGCACAACTCCAACTTTGATCCTATTCACGAGTTTACGAAGACCTCCATTCTGAGCATCTTGCTCGCTGCTGTATTATCTGACATTTGAAAACCATTAATTATATTCTTTAATCTGTTCTTCCCATTCAGAATTTCCAAATTTATTATGTTGAATCCACAAATTACAGCCTTCGTGGCTTTCCCTTTTATACTAATCATATCGCTGATCGGGATATGGTCCGCATATCGACTGTTCTGCCACCGCCGCCATTATTCCATGGAGTTGAATAAATATACCATGAGAATCTATTACTGCATGGCGGTTTTAATATGCTCCATTGCATATATTTCTATCGGTATAACATTATTCGTTCTTACAATCCTACACGGGAAACGATGGGCAAATTGGTGTTGGAGATGGGCCGTTGTGGGATCGCTCTTTGATGTAAGGCCCTATGGAAACCCTCAAAACCGTCAAGCTAACTTTTGTAGTCTCTTTGCGCTATAAAATCCACCAGAGAACAAAATAAACACAAGCGAGCCGTCGTTTTTCTATTTGCAATCCCCTCGGTAGAGGTGCTTTTAATGATGGTCAGCCCAACAATGCCCACGGCCCCTGTCGCCCAATATCTCACCATGGGTGCCACTCTCTGCCACGCTATATGGACTGCTCTGTTGGCTTCATTCTGGGAGCCATCACCGATGAGAATGGTTCGGCTGGGTGCAAGCATTGGCCAAGGACTTAGTGCCGTAACCTTGATCTGGTGTCCACTGGCTTTTGTGGTCGTAAGTATTTCCCTTGTCGTTAAATACCTTAACTAACAGTTATAGATATTTTGTTCCTGTTCTGCGATAATCTACGTCGAAGATCTTAATAAAGTTGGGCAGCCCCTATTGCGCACCGCCTCTAGCCAACCACGAACCATCCACTCGACATCACAAAGCCGTCGAAACTACAAAATTGTATTCTTCGGTCAAGGACCAGAGAGGACAAGATCACTCCAGAAAGCCCTAGACTGGCCGCGAATGCGCAGTGGTGCTGGCGGCTTAATTACGTGCGATCATCCGACAAGACGCGACACCATGCTCATTAGCGTGGACCCTAAAATCGAGTCAGAGAAGAACGGGAATGACTACATGCGCACACTTATGAACGGTGCCAACGCCGTGGTTTTGGTTTTCAATTTATCCAATGCTGAATCCTTCAAATATATCGCAGGCTTGAAAGGGTTCCCTGAAGGACAGCCCGGATTATTGGTGGCTTGCAAGGACGCACATGGGGAGTCCTCTGTCTCTGAGGAAGACGCACGAAATCTTGCAATTCAAAACGGCTGGGATTTCACAATCTCGCAAGACATTGTGGGGGCATTTGAAGGCTTGATTCGTAGAATGTTCGCGAGACCACATCCGAAAGGGCTGTCACGTTTCTGGATAATATGACAGCATTGTTCAGACGGCTACATGCTATGTTCAGTATATTTTTGTCCAGATTCAGGCTTGTTTCCTCGCAGGGGGACAGCCTATAACCACTCAACGACGAGGACGAGCCCTGAGCACGGGGCCAACGGAAACGATTTGGCCATCACGCGTGCTTTCGGCTAAATTTGTGAGATATTTTGTTTACTAGAGTGTCCGCCCAGAAAATAGAAGACGAGAGTCTTCTAGAGGGAAGCCTAGATAGTTTAGATAGTCTCGCGTGATACAAGCTACTACGGAGGTATGAGAACGATAAGTCTTCTCTCGGCGTCAGATTTACAGCCCAACTAGCACCTTATGCTCAGTTTCACCACAGTCGGTCTTCAGCTTCAGCATTCAATGGGTGCCAAATAACACATTGCAAGTCTTGATATTTTTTAGGAAACTTATCCATGGTATGGACGTATGTGATATTCTACCAATAATCCGCTGTCGGAGGCCTTGAAGTTGCCGGGTCATCAATACTACCAACATAACATGGAGACACGCCAAGGACACCGGATGCTTGAGTTGTCTAAGAGGGGCCCGCGTGAAGCCGAGAGTAACCCCTGCAAAATCTCGGGTCGCACCGAGAATACTGTTTGTCTGCACTGAGACCTGGAGGGATGAAGTAGTACCAAGAAGCAGGGGGGGAGCGGTTTGAGAGTAGCCTTTGCATACAGTAACTGCCGACGCGGTTCCCGCTCATGTATCTACCTTTGACAAACATACCTCAAGAGAGCTGACACCACCATTCGAAACGCTCTAAAATCAGACACGATTCTTCTCTCATTCGGGGGAATAAGATATTTTTTAGCAACGAGACAAATATCAATGATTAGAGTCTTTACATATCTGCCGATAGCTTTTAGGCGATGACTTTGGGGGATACTTGCGGCCCTTCGTAATACGAGTCACAGGAGGCGTACATACAGAGCTAACCATCCCTTGTATACCGTCAAGGGCCTGGTGTCGAGCACCTGACACCTAGACTTAAGCAAAGAGCTAGTGGAACGGCCCGCTAGATAGTAAAGCGTATGGAAGGCAATTTTTCTGGTCAAAGATTAGTTCTCGAGGCGGACGTACTGGTCCAAGGAGGCCTAGATTGGTTGATGTATATCTATTGTCGAAGGCAAGACTTCAATCTTGAATGTTCAATATTAACGATAGTAGATATTATCCTCATTAAATACTTTTGTTTTCCATACTCACCTAAATGTCAGATCTATACCTTCCAGTAGAAAGGCAAGACTAAACAATGTTGCCAGGTGGGAAGCAGAAGAAAAGGAGATACAAGAGTCGACATCCTCGAAACCTTTCCTGTTGCTGACCCCATGCCTTCTTTCTACAGGCTTTATCCTGGCGTTCTAGATTAGGTACACTCGTGACTATCAACATTTATCTTATGACTGTTCTAGAAATCTGGTGTAAGATATTTTCATGCCTACTATACCATTATTATGGCGCACGAGAGCACTATAATCGCCCATGAACAAATGAACGATATCGTGACTAACACAGTAGTTAATTTGCGTCACTATGCTCTGAGGGCTCATTGATCTGTTGGAAGGGAGATATCACCGACGCCAACGAATCATTTTTAATACTGTTGTGCATGACATGCTGGGGTTGCGCAGATCATGGATTGGAATCAGAATTCTACAGGGATCGCCTTGTGCATCACCATATGTATCACCGCAGCTCTTACAGAGAATGACAGCACGCAGTCGATTGGTCAACGTCTTGCCAATCAGAACTATTAGTGAGTATGGGTGTGATAGCTGTTCATGCGATAGTCCGACGGGAACGGTGTCCAGGATCACACCACTGAGCGTCGCGTCCGACTTATCTACATTCTCAATTGCTAGTAGTGGAACGCGAAGAGTCAAGCCTTCGACCTCCGAAAATTATAATTCCTAACTGCTTGCGGGACTGAATCTATGGAATAGTATCTAATATCGTGGCTGGAGAAGGCAGGGCCATCAGTAACTAATGAGACAGCTCCTATCACTGGCTATAATTATCGTTATGTAGCATATGGTGTATATGTCTTATAGTAACTTGCGTTGTATGATTTTCGACCTGACGGCAATCCATTGCTAAACCTTGTGTGTTTCGTTATTCACTTGGCTAGATTATATTCTCATGCTTAGAGGCTAGTACTTAAAAGCATAGGGACTATCAGGTGTTCGAACTTGTTGCGTTTTTATGAGCGTGTATGCACACAGGATCCAGTCTAAATACTCGAAGATATCGGGTATAACTATGCGTTATTAATCTATTGTTGCTTTAACTCCTTGCTTATCCCCCTTGAGTATTGCTCTGGTAAGGATACTTTTAAGATAAAGAGGCGCTTATCTTAGATCTTGATGAAATGATAAATCTCGAAGGAGATAAAACAGGAATTATCAAGGGGTTTAAGGAGTTCATAGTTTGAAATCTTGGAATAATGTACTACGCTATACTTTTCTCTATCCTGTCACTAAAGAAGACGTGGAAGCGTAGATATATCTATGTCATGTACTCACAGTCTAACTCGGTTTGCAGTATTGTCACAACTATACCAGGGGCAGTCATATAATAGATAGCAATATATCTCTTTTCCACTAGTAGAGAGTTTAAAGGAAACGCCTCCTTACTTTCAAGATCTATCATAGAAGGTCTGCAAATGGGCTATCTTCCTACATTGGTATTTCTTTCTCCTGCGGACTTAGTTTAGTATATAATGTGTTAAGGTTAGCCAAGGACAAGACACAGGCTTCAGTGCATCATCAGAATAAAGAAACATACACCCCAATATCCTATTTTCCATTGATGTTTTATTCATCGCTGCTACGATCTGGAAGCTATGGTGGGGTAATGCCGTCATCTACGGTACCACTGCATCTACAGCACTGATGCCATTAAACCACCCCTGCTTCTCTTGCTGCGGGTTCCCCACCTACATTATATACCTTATCTAATTGGCCAAGAAATCCTAATCAAGCTGGACCCCAACGCGAAAATTCGCGTCAGCAAGCGCGGAGCTACGCGCCGCGACGCCGACACGGCGCCTACAAGTCGCGTTGCGTTGTTCGAGCGATAGACGCCGACACATGCTCTTGTCGTGATTGCGCGAAAGCGCACGCATCTGGTTCGACATTGCGTGATCATAGTTTTCGCATTGTTTCGGCTACTAGTTACATTGGATGGCCAAGGCGAATGGGATGACCAACGCCCCCCAATGGCAGATTATCATACCATTACACAAAAGCTGGCTGGGCGTCTTTTGCGCCCTCGCGCCTCGCGATGCCTGAGATTAGCCCATCTTGGTATCGGGTGTTCCTCCCCTCTCCCTTTCACTTCATCCGGCCCCAAAAACTGAGCTGTAAGGAGGTATTACATAGGATGTGATGACCCCTCTGTCCATCAGTAAAGGAGACAGCGAGCCGTAGTCTCGCAGAACAAACAGAGTAACGCCTAGCTAACCGGCCGGACAACTTGAAGATATCGCAACATAAAAGATATTCTTTTAAGAAAAGAAAAAGAACAAAAAAATATCATGCCGTTGACCGATGAACTCCAAACCTTATACCTCTTCCGTATTTCCCTAGGGTGATTCAAACACCAGCGAAGGGAGGTTGGTTCCTTTAGTTCGCGTGATTGATTCGGCGTGCCTGATTTGACAGGAAACAAAATGAAAATCAAGAGAAAAGTGGTGGCGGTCTAGTGGTGGCCCGGTAAAAAAATTGCTGAGGCACCCAGGTAGATGACAGGACAATTAACATATCAAAAGGGATCGTCTATGCGTTTAGTGACACATCGTCTAATGGATGGTCGCAAGGTTTTAGTCGTAATCGTAGCCCGTATGTGGATCATAATGCGGGCTCGTCAAATGTGAGCCGCCGGCGGGCTAAGCTGAGAGGGGTTTTTGCTGTCGGTGTCTTGACTGAGGAAAAGGCCAGCGGAGTTTTCCACGGTTTTTGCGCCGGGCTGGGCGTGATGTTGATGAAGTCGGAGAAATCAAAAGTCTGTCCTGGCGTGGTAGGAAATAAGTTGCCCCCGCCTGGCGTAGTCATCATCGACGACGGTAATGCCAGGTCTTTCCGTGGTGGCGGAGTGGATGGGGGGTCCATACGAGTTCTAGACGTAGACATGGCCGGGGAAGGCGAGGTGGCCAGGTACATCAACAAGTCTGCCCCCTCTTCACCTGTCTTCTCATTCGATGGGCCTTTTGCGTCTCTGCCCCGACGGGCGTTGATATTGCGGCTACGCATGGGGGGCGTCCGAGGAGGAGACTGTCCGACTTGGAAGGAATGGATGGGTAGAAGGTCATCTTCGTCATCTGCGGAGGCACCAAAGGTAGGCGATGTAAGGTCTACGGAGGGCCGGCGGGTGCCCTGAAAAAAGGATACATCTGGGCCGTTTGAGGTGGTAAAATGTTGTCTTCGCGGCTTGATGGGCGAGGACTGTATCAGCTGGTGTTGTTTTCTCCAGGAGTGGTGGCTGGAGTTATTGAAGGACTTGTGGAGCGTGGGCGATGATCGGAATCGCTTGGTAGGGCTTGACATGGGCATGTCGAATGTTGCCGTATAGGTGCGTTTGCGATGCCCCGAGCTGCCGCTGCTCGAGGTGATTGCGTCAGAAAACAGAGGGGCCTTGAGTGGCGAGCTCATCAATGTTCTGCTGGGATAAGGCAGCTCGGACGTGCTTGAGGATGAGTCGGACAGGACATCGCCGTCGCAGATGCGCCGGCGGCGCTCTTCCTCGACCTTTGGCTCTATTGTGTCGAGGGTCAGGTCCTCCCAGCCATGCTTTGTCTTGAATTGTGCCAGTGCTAAGCGACCTTGTAGTCTGCGTGCAATCTGTCGGTCAAGAAGAGTTGGTTTAGCCCTGTATTGCGTCTTGTTAAGGGGGTTTTTGGCAGCTCATACCTTGCTCACTTCTACTCGCTTGAGTACTTTATCGGCAACAGCCTCCGGGTGTTTCTTCAAGGGCGACGACATATTCGTTTGCTTGGACGGGAGTATATCCTCACAGCTTTACTCTTGCCTGCTGGTGAGCGCTCCAGTGGTTATCAGGAATAGGAAAAAAACTGCCGAAAAGCTGGTATAGGGCTGATTGGGTCGGTTTGATGGTTCCGGCGCTTGTAGGTTTTAGCGAGGGGGCGGATTCGTTGGCTCGTAAACCATGTGGTTGGCCGATATTTACGATATAGGACAAACGATGCGCAACGAATCCCCGGCGGCGTATACAAAAAGAGTGTGCAGAAAGAATGACAGAGAAACAGCCAAACCGTTGAGCCGGTTGCTTCAAGATCTTATGCCGAAGGGGGAGGGGGAAGAGACTTCCTTAGTGTTAGTCCTTATGTTCACAGTTAGAATGGTTATAATGGGATGAAGAGTGAGCAAGCTAGACTAGCCAACAAGGAGAGTGCAGTGCTGAATGGGGAGCACGCTAACCCTGGCTGGAAGAGCTATTGGAACCGCTCATTCCTCTGACAACCAGCCTATCCACCAATCGTCGTCATTAATTGACATTAACTGGCTATTGTAAGCCTGAGCTCAGCGCCCTGGGAACCCACTCCATTTAAGCGCCATTTAAGCCTGGGAATCCTCTGGTTAGCCACTAAAATGCACGGCGCATTGTTCTCTGTCGCGACTCATACATTCAAGGAGCAACCGGCCTCTGATCTATAATAAGGTTAGTATATCATGTTTAGCATTTGAATTCCTATTGCATGGCTCGAAATTCTTCAACAGCGCCATCTTCACCTCTTTCTCGTCTTTTTATCCCTGTGTTCTTCCCTGTGCTGCCACCCTGCTGTTTTTCTGTGAAAACGCTTTGAACTTTATGCACAGTTCCACCCACAATTTACCATGCAAGGGATGATTATATAAGACAAATTAAAAAGAAAGAAGGGGAACATTTGTACTCTCTCTCATGTTTGCCTCCCTTTCTGACCTCTAGATCTACATCTTAGTTACCATAGAGAGGAGGACAGAGAAAAAGAGAGAGAATAGGGGTAAAGGCATTTACGGGTTTAACAACTTGAAGGGCTATTGTGTTGCTTGCCTTGAACTAATCGAATCTTGTGTATATCCCAGAGAGAAGAATGCTCAGGAACTTATGTCAACCATGATGATACACCTAACGCAATACTTGGGCCTCGGGGAGACACAATATCTACAGTCTGGACAATTTCAATCCATGCTGGGGAGACCTGAGGCGATCATTGACCAAGCAGCTGTGTCCACTATTTCTGCAAGCTCTTTAGCATTGCTGAAAGCGTCTTAGGTTTGCCAAGCCATAAACTGATCTAGATAGTCAATATCCGTTAATACTTACCTAAGTAAACAGAGTGCATGATTGTAAAAGACAGCTCAACTTTATAGAAAATGCTTGAGTTTAGAAGACTCGCTCCTTAAGCTGAATTTCAACTACTTGTAAGCTTTTCAAAGTTAAGCTTATATAGGTAGAGAGACTAAATACTACCCTGCCGGCGTCTCTATGCATCTCTTATGATGCCTACATGTGAATAAACACTGCATCCAAGCAAAATGGACAAGCGCACACAATGATTTGTTGTGTAAAGCATTCTTGAACTCTCGGGCAGTATATACTATGTGTAGCATAGCTACATCCTTTACAATTAAATCGCACCCCTTTTTGTCTTTGATGGGTTGATATAATTGTGTGTCCTGCTTCTACAACTAGATTGAAAGATGATAGTCAGTGTACAATGTCTTGTCCTTTAGCAAGGGCATCATTATACCTTATTTGCCTGCTGTTTCCCTACAGCGTCTTGTTTTCCATGTGAATACTGTAAGATCAAGCTCTATGACTGCGTCGTTTTAACCCCTTGTGTGTATTTTCATCTTGAACTCCTCAGGCTGTCAGTATATATATTCCCACTTCGGCGCTTTTTCTAGCACAACTGCCTATCAGCCACCTTAAATATAGGGTTTGCCGTCCTGATGAGCAGTGCCGCCTTTAGCCTGCGCTTGGCCTGAATATGGCCAGAGCAAGACCCGCTTTTACATAAGCTCGGATATATAAAGCCACATAACTTCAAGTTCAAGTTCAAGTTTAGATACACGTAGTATTACCGGAAATGTAGCGTAAAAAAAAGCCGTTTGAACAAAACGGTCTCCAGACCAACTTCCCCGGGGTAATCCAGATCCTGCTACCAAAGGGCTGGGCGGAGTGGGGACCCACGGGGAGCGGGAGGGGCTGAGAGGGGTCTGCGTCCCCTATCTTGTGCATGAAATCGTAGTCATAAGGACTCTGACGATTACTCGAAGCCCGCCGCCTGCTACTCCTCGCCCTTTAAATCATGATTAAACTCTTCTCACATAATAAGTGAATTAACTTTGAATGATGGCTAGTTGTCTGTTGGAACAATTATCGATCCGAACAAGCGCTAAATTATAGTCGTTGTATCAATCCTCATCCTAACAAGAGCGATAACGGAGGCGAGGGGCTGAAAGAAAAATTACATAGTTGGGACACCCACCCATACCACCCACACCACCTCGTGTCCTTAGTTTTTCTTTCAGCGCCGCGGGAGGTTCTGGCCAAAATCAAGTGACATACTCGTTGTTACCTTAACGTATAAATAAATATTCCTTACACTGTCTACGTACCGGTCTAACTTAAATAAGTAGTACTCTATTGCAGCCTAGCAGGGCGGCAGGCAGTGTTTTGGGCCGCTAACAGCTTGCAGGAGTAAAAAGCTCGGGGTGTCAGCTGTTTAGCAGGTGTGAGCGCTTTTAAATACCATTTTCCTAATTAGGTCATTCTTTCAGTGGCTGTTAACAGCTCGCACTGTAACTCTACTTAAAGCATACCACTTGATTTTGGCCAAAACCCCCGTACTTACATATTTGAATTCGTAAACAGGCCAAATTGGCGAATCACGGTGCTGAGCCTTATCGAAAATATGGATCTAGTGTCAATTGACTCAACCCTGGCCAATGGGAAGTTGCCCAGCTAATATTGATAAGCTGATACGTGCATGCAGCACAGCCAAACGAGACCCTTGTGAGACCCTGGTCAGGTGACCCACATACCCGCTATAAGTAGCAGATAGTACATAGTGTAGTCCTCCGAGACTCCTACAACTACGAATACACGGATTGACCACACCATCACAACCCCTCCTGTCATTCCTTCAAAGTTTAAAAACCCATTAACTGCTCTGCCCGTCCTTGTTCACCTTCTTTACTCTACAAGGACTATCGCTCCTCTTCTCCGCTGCTTCTCGCAGAATCGAACAGAACAGAACCGCGCCTTTGCCCGATCAGAGCGCAATACTGACCATGGTGAATCTTCCCCGCCGACTCTGGCGAATGGAACTCGGCTGATTGCAAAAGGCGTCCAACCCCGTGCCTTCTAACTATGGCCTCCTCAAACGCTACCAGGAATTGGACCAGAAGGGCCATATCATGGCGGAATACGTCTGGTGGGTATTTTCATGCAACGGTGGAAAGATGCATTTTGTGTTAATAACCTGTCTTGGATAGGATCGACGCCGACGGCGGTACGCGCTCCAAGTCGCGCGTAAGTTTCGTCTCGCAATAGACCTCAACCACTGCTGACACATTCAGACCTTGAAATACAAGGAAGGAGGTTACACGCCGAAGGACCTCCCGGTGTGGAACTTCGATGGATCCTGTAAGCGTTCACGAACCACCTCGTTCGCCTTTGTCTGACCTCTCAGCAACCGGCCAGGCACCTGGCGACAACAGTGACGTCTACCTCCGACCGGTCGCTGTGTACCCGGATCCCTTCCGTCCTGGGCCAAACATACTTGTCCTCACTGAATGTTGGATGGCTGATGGCAATCCGAATAAATACAACTACAGACATGAAGCCGCTAAGATTTTCGAGAAATTCGCCGAACACGAGCCGTGGTGGGGCCTTGAACAAGAGTACACTATGCTGGACCTTTCCGACAGACCTCTAGGGTGGCCAGTCGCTGGCTTCCCTGCTCCACAAGGGCCTTATTATTGCGGTAAGAACACAAGAAGGGATATCGTGCCCACTCTCAATTTCAACATCCACTATTCGAAATCCCTCAAATCGTTGGACACAGACAGTTGGAAAGTGATCCTCGCACTTCCTGCAACTAACTTCTGAATGTTACAGGTGTTGGTGCTGGAAAAGTCGTTCAACGTGACATCGTCGAAGCTCACTACAAGGCTGTAAGATTTCCATCAAAACACGTCAAGATAGTTGCTTACAGTCTAGTGCCTTTATTCTGGAATTACTATCTCCGGGACCAATGCTGAGGTTATGCCAGCCCAGTGGGGTAAGTGGCTCCGCTGTTCTCGAGAGCCAATATTAACTTGATTGTCCTAGAATTCCAGGTTGGACCGGTCGAAGGCATTCACCTTGGCGATCAGTTGTGGATGGTCAGAACTTCTAGAAGCTGTCCCCCCCTCATATCTTACTGACTCATCTTAGGCCCGGTTCTTGCTCAACCGTATAGCCGAGGAATTCGGCGCAAAGATATCGTACCACCCCAAACCTATTCCCGGAGATTGGAATGGCGCAGGATTGCATACCAATTTCTCTACCAAGGAGATGTGAGGACCAAGTTTCAGCTTCCTCGCTCTGTCGCGTAATCTCAAGATCACTGATATCATCTCTTTAGGCGCCAGGAAGGTGGCATGAAGCACATTGAAGCGGCCATCAAGAAGCTCGAGGGTCGTCATGAGAAGCACATTGCCGTCTATGGCGACGATAATATCCTCAGACTCACTGGAAGACATGAAACTGGCTCGATTGACCAGTTCACATGGGGAGTTGCGGATCGTGGTTCATCGGTATGTCGTTCGCACAGGAGCTGCTGTGACCTTTTCTGCTAGAGTGATACTAAGCTTGGATAGATCCGTATTCCTCGAGAGACTGCTGCGAAGGGTTACGGATACTTCGAGGACAGACGTCCAGCGTACGTATTCCCGGATGGGATCTACCAGAGTCCTGGCCCCATAGAGTTAGTTGCTGACATAGTTCCAGTTCAAACGCTGACCCGTACCGCATTACTCATATCATTATGGAGACCCTGTTCGAATAAATCTGTCACGGCCACCATAATACAGAGTGCCGACTCGGTCTGTGCAAGGAGGAATTGACGTTATGTTCATAGATTTGGTCAGCGCGATAAGATGATTTCGAGTTTCTTAATCGATATGAAACCATCTAACCCTTGTATAAGCGCGACCTTTTTATTATGTGGTCGAGGTGTGATAATAGGCATAGAAAGCGCCTTGCGGGTATCGATAGCCTTCTAAGCGCCAGCTGGAGCTCTTGCCGTCCGTTCTACAGCCTTTCGAACTGCGGAGAAGCTCCTAGCTCTATATTTTATAGTGCTTGAAGATTGATGAATTTTAGAACTTAAACGTCACCTAGTATGTTGGGTCTACAATAGCAGCGCGAGTTATTCTCGGCTGATCTCTCTGCGATTTACGGCGAAGTGATTCAAGAAGCGTTCTCACAAGGTCGCCATATTCGCCGTACCAGTCGGCAACGTGAACTCGTGCTGGTCGGAATCGTACCAGTACGCCTCCAGACTGGTACGATGCGTATAGCCGTACTGGTCCAAGAACGTACCTGTCCGATGCCGGCAGCTGTGCTGGTTCGAATATTGTACTGATCCATAGTCTAGTTCCGAGGCTCATGGAAGAAAATGCGACTAGTAATTATACGTTAAGATTGTACCGTAGGTTCCGTTTTGAAAACCGCTTCGCTCTACATAAATGTTACATATTATGTGCTCAGTCAATCGCCTGAGCATTGGTTGAGCCGAGCCTGAGCAAAAAAGCAGCGGTTGCATTAAGCCCAATTTGGCGAGCAGTACTAGTGCATACTACACGTGTAACAACGGTGTTAGGAGCCTGAATGCCGTTAGTTCAAGTTGTCTGTAGCCGCCTACCTAGGTATGCGATCGAGATCTGGTTTTTCTTGAGCTAAATCTTCTGTGCCAGCAAAACTGTTGGATCCACTAACTGGTGGCTGGTAGTTGGATATGCTATTTTCAAACAACCATGTTGGGATTACCAACATCAGCGAATTCGACCCTGCTGCTCCGAGAAGAAAACAGGCTGTGACCTGATTTCTTATCTAACTAGTTAAATGATCTCGCCTTTTCTTGTCAACACGGCGGCACAATGTACATATACACAAGCTACAAGCTGTCCTTATGGATAGATTCCGGAATCCGGTAGCTGTGCTGTGCTGTGAGCTGAATTGTTTACTCATCTGAACCAATATGATAGAGCAGTTCGCTGGCCCATTGTTTACTTCCTTTCCCGAGATATATAATAGGCTGTGATGTGCGACTCCCAATCCGAACTGCTGCTACCTTCCCGACAGTCTCTTCGTATTGCTCCATGCACGTCAATGCAGCCTAAGTCCCGTCGAGATGTGCATCCCTACTTGCACGCTTGGCACAGTACGGGTAGCCTACCTAAGTGTGGAAGGATGTGTTTCGACCTCCCCACTCTTGCTAGACAGGCGCTAAAACAAGCATGCCACAAGTACCTACCTGAGTAGCATATCTCTACTACCTAGATAGGTATAACCCGTATATAGGTAGTATGTGTGCTATTCTGAATTGGCCTTTTGGCCGCTTTTTTGCCGTGTGCCGTAGTGCACTACGTGGATCACTGCTATGTCATTGCCTACATGTGAAACTTGATGTGACCCGATACCAAATCTGGGTGTCCAAGACGTCATTATTAATGCTCCCGAAGTTTTTCTTCTTGGCATCATTATTGTCTGTTTAGGGCAGACATCTCAGAATTCAAACTCTTTAAGCAAGGACGCTTTTAAGCTCTTCTCACAACCTTGGAAGTAACCTTAAGTACACCTAGGTATGTACTCTGCACACGTGTTGTGAGACCGCCTGTCTGTCCTTAGGTACTGTGTCAGCCCACCAAAATAGCAGGTACTACGGTTCACAGTAAACACTGTGCACTCTGGAGGGCGGTACGTACACTTAGTGTGCCATGACCCATCCGTGACTCCTGCAAGCTGCGGCCACACCCCATGTCATTATCCGTATTCCAAGCTTACACAACCACAACACCTGCTTTCTAGTGTTGATAATGTGGTGCTCAGTTCAACTGATCGGCAGCTCCACAATCCTATCTTCCTATCCATCCCGTCCACACCTAGGCCCAGGATAGACAGTCAACTGGTCCTGGGTAGGTTGTCTTCCCACTGGCAGCCATGGTCGGTCAGATCTTTGTTGGTTGTTGACTTGATCCAGCCTTCTTCGTCGTTCGCTACTTAGCAGAACACACATTCCACAACCACCGTACTATTGTGGTTGTAGTAATTGCCTCTTCTTCGACTCGCTTGGCGTTCCAACGTTGAACCTCCGATATGTCCCACCTATGTTAATGGTAGCGACATACAACTCCATTCTTGAACGGCTTCTTGTTCCTGAATTGTAACCCGCACACTACACATCTTGTCCCTCTTCGAAGTCGTCAGTTTGCTTGCCCGCAACCTAGCAAGCTATTCCTCAAGCTTGCCAGCATCCAGCCGTGTCAGAGTAATCTTGTTGAGCTACGCCAAAGGAGCCGCATCTCCTGGTGATCTTGGCTGTGCGTGTTTATTGCAAAGTGTTTGGAGGACGGGGGGTTGTGTTGCTGGGGAACATTGAAAAGGAAGAGTGTTCCGTCACGGTCCATCAACACCTGTGGTCAATCCTATATTTCCCTACGACAGGAATTTAGCAACCACGCGCGCTTGGTGCTCTGAATCTGGCTTCCTACCACGGCAGCTTGCAGGGCATCAAGCAGGCATTCAAGCCTCGATCCCCTCTTGTCACCATTTGCGTTACTGCGGCTCGTGTGCCCATTTGTTGATGTTATCTGCAATTCGCTCTTTTCCCTCTTATCTCCCTCCCTAGACAGAACGGGGGTCACCATGGCACCCAAATTCAACCTCAAGCAGATTCGAAGGCGTTCACTCGCGAGTTTCCGAACCAATCGATCCACCGATGCGTCGAGCAACGATGAACCGTCAAGTTCGAGTCAGGAGTTATCTTCGGTAGGATCTATCACACCTCCTTCCCTCGCCGATGAGTCGGACCCTGCCCTCCATGCCCACGTTCCTACCGTGACGAGACCGCCGCTTGAGTCGAATAGCAACCGATTTAGTATTGCGGAGAGTGTTGCGTCCGAAACTCGCTCAACTAAAGACCCCCAGGAGCAACCGCAGTACCAGCAGCCTCTGTCACAGTATGCGCCACGAGTGACCAATATTCGAGATAAATCCACAGTAGGTCGCACACTCCCAATACCACCTTGCAGTGTGATACTCTGCAGGTGGCCTTCCGTGTCCTGCCTATACCCTGCGACCCCTTGTTTTACCTGTAGAAGTAACCACATCAGCTGTAATTGGGACCTGTGACATATGCTTACAGCCGAATAGGTTTATCAAAAAGTTTTGCTGGTGACTGGTGTCATTGGACACAACCCTCACCCCCAAATCGATGGTACTCTAGTTGTGTCCCGCCCCGACAAGGCTTTTCCACCTACGACATGGCCAGTTTACGGCTCACAATTTAAGGCTCTCGTTTATCTCTTTCCGGGACCGAATACACTTTGCTTTGAGTATCAGAAGCCCGGATCTTCTACCCCTCATCGCTCCAGCATTCTTCTTTATATGTTTGACCCGAAAAATGCCCCGCCGCTTCAACTCGCAATTTTAGTTGCTAAAGATTCTCCTTGCACTTTCGACCATGTTTCAACGAGCGTTCAGGGAGAGGAGAACAGCCTGGAAAAGGCTATTTGCAAGTTTCGCACTGCCGCTTATCTCTGGCAATCATTTACCGCCGAACAGATGGAGAGGAATGGTCTAGGCCGACGCACTTTCCGCTTTGATGAAGAATGGACAAACGGCACAAGCCACCCTCGGGATTTTTCTGAATGCGCCATGCGCTCTGAAGCTCGGGTGCATATAGTCCGAATGGACAAGACGGTTGCTGAGATTCGTGATCTTGCGAGCAGCCAGCAGAATCCTGATACGCCTGAGAAGACTCAGCTTGTCGACATGGCCGCTATCGCTTTGGGGGACTACTTTCGTATGGCGCCCGGCCAGAAGCAGTATGTCGCCACTCTCATCCTAGATTCACACTGGGATGCGAAGCAGAAGAGAGTTACGGGCCACACGGCGTTTGGAGGACAAGTTGGGGACAACCTGCACCTAGCCATGTTTGGGTCGCACTTCCTCCGCTATTATCCCTCAATGATTTCCGAGGCCGTCCAAGCATTTAGGGATTGTTCACCAACAGACCTCAAGATTTTCATCAATGAGGCGAATGTGGCTGGTACCTCATGGGAGGCTGCAGCTTACGGTATCGGTGCTCACCTTCACGAGGTGGGGCATTTGCTGGGGTCCCCTCGCCAAGAGAAGGGTATCATGGCAAGAGAGTTTGCCACGTTCAACCGTGCCTTCTTGATTAGAGAGGCCTATTCGACGCGGACCAAGTCGAAAGGCGGACCAGTCGAACAGAAGGATGAGCCTACCTGGCATAGGCTAGATCTCCTGCGGTACCGATTTCACCCTCTATTTCGAATTGCTACCGACAAGATTCCGTATCCAGACGCAACTGTCCACGGTTGGGTTATCGAGAAGGATAAGGTGCTCATCACGGCAAGTTCAGGAATACTGTCCACTGAGGTTTTTGCTGAGGGTGATGAGTTCTGCAACACTTGGCTTGAGTATCCCCGCGACGGGCAAATGGTAAGACGAACTACTCTGATAGAGTCAGAGCTACGTGACCGCCTGCCTGAAAGCAAGCGTCGTTCCAGAATGAAGGTCATCATCAGATCTATTGGTGGCGGAACCCTGGTAATCGACGATCTTCACCAGCTGTGCACCAAGTCATCCCTCAAGTTGACTTCCGGACCTTTAGGCAAGGTGGCATACCGAAGCACAAAAGTTGGCTCCTCAGAGCTGAAAGACAGCGAGCCCCAGGAGGTCGTGTTCAGCAACGCTATAGCTAGTGTTAACCGTATCTTGACAAGCGTAACCGTCTACCACGGCAACGCGGTGGATGGACTCGAGTTCCATTACGATGACGGATCGAGCCAGCTCTTTGGCAAGCGAGGCGGCAAAGAAGGCGGCGACAGGTTCATCATGGGTTCGTCACTATTCCTTCTTCTCGTCATGGCAAGTGCTCTAGCTAATTCTTATAGATATCCGCAATGCCGAAGTAATAGTAGGCTTTGCCGTCCGAGTTGGATCCTGTATCGATGCCATCCAGATCATCACGAGCACTTCTCGTAGATCGAGCCTCTATGGCAACAGGGGTGGTGGATCATTGTAAGTCTCGATCTATTGTGAACCGTTCGGCTGTACCCGATTGCTAATGCCCAAGGAAGGCATACTCTGCTCGTGCCCAATGGCTTCAAGATCTGTGGCGTATCTGGTAACTGCGCAGACTGGCTTGGCAGCCTCTCCCTTCTCATCACGCGATAAGGAGACTGGAGGCGTAATCATGATAAAATAAAGTACATAAATCCAATCACATACTCGTTACCTGGGGTTGAGATAGATATGAGGACAAATATACTGCTAATCAAGGGCTGGGGCGAGAAGCGAGGAATCATTATGTTAAGAACTATGAACATGTCCGTTAGGTTCGCAATTGGGGTTAATCAAGGTAATGTTAGCGGCATACCCAAAAACAGGGCAGCCTGCATCTGAGCATGAGCATCTCGGCGTTTGCAACGGGTCTAGGAACTCGACGGTGAAGGTGGCTGGTCAGAAGGGCTGTACATAGGAAGTTAGTCAACCAGACCACGTACAGACACAGTCGAAGGACGGCACCCTCCTTCAGTTCTCATTGAACAAGCCTGTTGGAGACGGTCCTGCATGAGATAAGAACCTTGATCCTATATTCTGTGTGGTCTAGCTGAGATAGCCATATAACGTAAAAGCAGACGACCTAGAGGTCCATATAGTTCGCTAAAACAGACCTGCTTCATCGAAGGTTCTGATTCATCTCAATATGATAAGATGCAAGTCGCGTGGCACAGGCACTCTTCACGGATCCAAAAGAAGAGGCAAATCCCAGCGTTACGGTTCGCGGCACTTACTACCTCAGATACTAAGCAGCTAGGTACATATGTAGGTAGGATGTCTATGACGATATGACGATATGACGATACGAAATGGTTTTAAGCAAGTTTCCTAGCATGGCCGTAGTACACTGCATGCATGAACAATACCTACATACATGGTCTCAGTAGCTAAGCTAGGTACATATCTGGGCAAGGCAATCTAGGCACAGATAAGCGATAGGCGAGCAGGCAGGCCGACGCTTAGCCCAAGACGGCTAAAGCAAACGACCCGCGGAACCAGGAAAATGACTTCATCGAACTGCCCAGGTGGTTACCTAGGTAGGTACTCCCACGACGTAGGGGCCCGACTACCTTGCTTCTACATACTTGCACACATACCTGGAAGCAGCTTAACTGGAATCGCGTCGACCAAGCCAGCCACGACACTACCTAGGTAGTCATTATCATTTGCGTGTCTTTTGCAGCGCCAGCCATAGTTCAAAGCCATTCATTCTCACACAGAAACCTCTAGGTGTAACAACAGCACTTAGCACCGAGAGCTCGATTGCTGTTCTTGCAACATTCGCAACTACATACCTTTTTGTCAGTGGGATCCCGTGCTAGCGCTACCTGCCCGATATATCTCTATGGTCATCGGCGACGAGATTTCGCACCTAGTACCACACAAGGCCTTGTCCAGACGAGGCAGAACACCAGAGAACTTGCAGCCCGCTTCCAAGCGAGAAGCGCTCGAGAGAATAGACACAGCGTAACAGAGACAGAGAAGGATACAGACAGTAGTGACCATGTCGAAGCGAACCAGTGCTTCAAGCGGCGGCGGCGGCGCATCGAAGGCGGGTGCTGGAAACGAGCCATGTGAGTGAAAATACGCCCTCGTCCCAAGCGCAAGCAGCCTTGGGACGGGTTGTGCGACCAGCCATGCTCTTCTCTTTGTGTTGGGCGTTATACGTTAACAGATTCTTGCAGCCTACAACAAGCAGAAGGACCTCCTCGCTTCTTCCACTGGCCACTTCTCGCTCCTGCGGGCGCTCCATATGGCTGACTACATCACCGAGCTGAACGGTACGCTATTCTGTTCGTTGTGATACGAGTCTCCATACTGACTTGATGCTCTTCTCGCTAGGCGCTTGTGGCATCCTATCCGTGTTTTCCTCTTTACAATACTGCCTCGGCGACCCCTCGGACAAGAGCAACCTGTACCTCGCTCTCGCCTTCCTCCCCTTCGGCCTCTTCTTCGATTTTATGGATGGACGCGTTGCGCGATGGCGTAAGAAGAGCAGCATGATGGGACAGGAGCTGGACTCGCTAGCCGATCTCGTATGTGTTTATTATATCGCAAACCTGTAGTGTCTCGAAGGGGGACAAACAGCCATTGTTTTCTATTCTGAATCCGCATGCACCCCATATTACACCTCTCCAATGCGTATGGACGAAGACCCGCTAATGAGATGATGTTGGGTTGGTGGACAGATATCTTTTGGCCTGGCCCCAGCCTGCGTTGCCTTCAGCTTGGGCATGCGCACGACTCTCGATCACGTATGCCTCGTGGTCTTCGTGCTTTGCGGCCTTACACGCCTCGCTCGCTTCAACGTGACGGCGGCCAACATTCCCAAGGACGCCACGGGCAAGGCGAGCTACTTTGAAGGCACGCCCATTCCGACGACGCTGGGCCTCGACGCCCTGATGGCATGGTGGGTCTCTCAGGACCGCATTCTCACAGACGTTCCTGGCGGTCTTTGGCTCGCCGGTTCTGCGCTCGAGTTTCACCCCGTCGTGCTCCTGTTCGTCGTTCATGGGTGTCTCATGTGCAGCAAGAGTCTGCATGTGCCGAAGCCTTAGGCCATCGTCGTCGTAGGTTGTACGGCAATGAAAGTTGAGCGATAAACAGGGCGGGATAGGGAAAAGTCCGGGTTTCAGAAGGGTGATGGGAACTTGAATTCTTAAACTTGGTACGAGTCAAACGAACACGAAGATGGTCTACTAGTACATGTGATGATGTTAAGATCGGGGGGCGTTAATGCTCGGTTTACGCCAGCATTGGGTTTTGGTCCTTTGGTCTTTAATCTTTGAGGAACGACACAATATCGCTTTGCCATCATCTTCAACATTAGGAGGCGAGAGGCCGCGAGTGATATTATTTTTTTCAAGTCCGTGTAATAGAGGACGCTCGCGCTAGCATCACATAGACGAATTCTGTTTACTGTGCCGCTGTTATATTCTTTCATTATTGATTTGTGTGTCTTGTGAAGGTTTGGGTCCATCAAGCCTGCCATTAATGATTCGTTCATACCAGTGCACGACTTAACAAGCAGGGGATCCTCGGATTCGGAGTGGGAGTTATTATTGTCATCGACTTCGCCTCTTGCGGCGTGCAAATGGCGAGCTAAGTATGTGCATTGATATGTAGATGTCTAAATTAGGTAGCTCTTGACTGCTGCATCAGCATCTATCATGCTGATACCCGTTCTATCTGGCTGGCTGCTGCATCTCATTTTGTATCATAGCATGGATTCTTGTCTTCCTGCTTTCTTCTCCATGCTAGTAGATGCTAGTGCTGATGTGCAGCAAAGTGACTTCTCCGAGTCTAGGCCGTTGTTTTTGGGTGGTTTGAGATATCAGTACTAATGGCATGATACCTATACTAAGTAGTATACGCAGACGGATGAAAACAAGCCCGATGCCTAAATTTAATAATACGTAATTTCTCCCGATCTCCTAAACAGGGAGCCAGCCGCAAACATCAGTTTTTTCAGCTAAAGGAGTCCACTTCTTGAATCAACTGTCGCAGCGCACCCTTCTCGGCTAGTATTCGTACCCATTGATGTACGGCAGGTGTGTAGTCCCGGCGCCGAGCGCGGATCATCTCGACGGCCTCGTCGACGGTGGCTACTTCGTTCACGTACTGCGCCTCCAGCGCTTCTTGTTCGTTACACAGCTCCTCGGCCAACTTCTGAGCCGCGACGAGGTCGAAGTTTGGATTATTGACCCGGGCATCGAAAAGGGCATGGGGCGAATACTCTGCGAGGATCTGCTCACGCGTCAGATCGAAACGCTCGAGCCGGGAGTCGGGGAAGTTTTCCCATGGTGTAGGAACGTCCCATGACGGGCTACCGGTGACTACGTCATCGAGGGCCTTAGCCGTGGCGAGGCTGATCGCGAGGTTTCGGGATATGGTTAGTAGGGGGGACTGGCAGATAGCTAGTAAGTTGAAGGATAGGAATTCGTTGTTCTGGCGCCTCATGCGGTTCTGTATGGCTTCGCTGGCAATCTCAAGCCAAGCATCATGGGCGTAGGGGCCTGCGAAGATATGAACTAGTCAGCGAATACAGTGATAAACAATATCGAGGTATGATAAGGCAAGATGACACATACCAAGGCAAAGCGGCTTGCTTTCGAGACCATCGAGCTCCCAGACCTGACCGTCGACGGGGACAAAAGCGATATAATGATAAGAGCCAGGCTCATACTTGGGCTTATGAGGTCTGGAACCCTTCGTCTTCTTCCTCGGTGGCGGCTTTTTTCCCTTAGGAGCGGCCTGGAACTTGTTGTCAAGTAGCAAGTCTTCGGAGAGCAAGTCGTTTCGACTGAAAAGCAAATGGGGGTCAGAGGAAAGTGGCTAAGACGATGCACAATTGAAACATACCGAGCAACAGAGTTGTGAATAGCCCGGATAAAATCATTGGTATCCAGAGCATGGCCACGACGAGGCGGAGGAAGCTGCTTTGTAGCGTTTCTGAACTCTTCTAGCTCGGGGCCGAATGGGACAACGTGAGTGTTCATGATGATATTTATCAGTGCGACGGTAGCACAAGCGTTGGCGGTTGTCTCATCACCGATCAGCTTCGATCAAGAGTGAGAAGGGCACTTCAAGAGGCACGTACCTGGTTGCCAAACCAAAGGTGCTCGGGGCAGTCTTGGCGGGCTTCATTGGACTCGTCTTCATTAGTCCACTCGTACAAGAAGATCAGGCCGCAGACGGGTTTCCTAGATATGTCAATCATGTTGCTTGCTTTGATAACAGAGAGTGGTAGACTGACGGGAGATCTGCTAGTGCCACATCGTCCAGTGCAAATACCTCTTGAACCTTGAGTGTCTTTGCACCTAGGTCCTGAAGCATGGCGTTGAAGAATGCCTGTAATAGCGGTCGCGGTCAATCGAATCGAACGGTAAATTCATAGTCGGTAACAAGTTTGGCACTCACAGGCTCGGACTCCAACTCAACCCAGCCACGGTACTCTTTCCGCTCATCGATATCCATGCGAGCAAATACCTGCTCTTGAAGAGTGGCGACCTCTTCGGGAACAATCCGCTCTCGAGCAGCCTCTGCTGCTTTCCGCTTGGGTCTTTCGGCTTTGACAGTAGCCGTGGGTTCACTAGGCTTCTCCGCAGGGATGACATACTCCTCATCATACTTCAGAGGCACTTTCTTGGACCTGGCCGATCGACGGACGCCGTTAACCAGGGGCACGTCATCAGACTCAGCGGGCGTCTCTGTTATGTTGTTATCTGCCATTATTGACCATGATACGGACATGATAACTCTGCGCCCTGATGAGGTAGTGAGATGGATTAAGCAGGATGCTGCTGTTGTTGTTCGTATTTCTGCTGCTTTGGGACTGGGCCAATAAATTATACCGTGCGACTCCTCAGCCTAGGGAGAACTTATTGATCAATCTCGGTCTTATATCTTGTGGCAGTAATGACATCCGCGTTCGGTACACAAGCCTGGAGTGGGACTTATATGATGCGCGTGAGAGCTACCACGGGTCTTAAACGCGACCAGTCGGACTCGGCCACCTTGAGAAGTCGGAGCCGGTACGATACAGAGGAGAAAATGGAGGTAAAAATACAGTACAGAAAGAACGGGGCATGTACGGTTAGGGAAGGGTCGCGCGAAATCAAGTACTTGAGTGACTACTGCAATAGCATGGTGTAGAAGAAGGATACTGTCCTGAGTTGAACAAGATGAGGCGGTTTCCCTAGTATCGTGCGTTTACGATCAAAGTATCTTCAGAACGGTTCCTGTTGTTGCAGATCTGCGCGAGCAGCTTGGCGTTACCGAGTATATGCCATGACGACAACTGTGACGCTACCTATGGGTGTTGACTATACCTTATCTATTAGCTACTACTTGTGCTCTGGCATCGTAGATGATTATTGTACCTATGGTTTCCGTAGGGACATGGGTCTATCGATATAAGAATCCTCAATCATCCCAAAGGCTACGGGAGATAAAGATGGGTGAATCTACACCCAATGCATGCCAATTGAATGCCTCTCGAAGGTAGCTTACAGTATGCTTCTATCTTAAGACTCGAAGCTCTATGCGAATTGATGGTTGATGGAATTAGGAGCAAAATCTCCTTAATGCTCTCAGCTTATTCGGTTTTTATGCTAGTCGAAAGTCGGTGTTTTATGTAATTTTTGACGATGGCAATCCGGTCCTTTGGCCGATAAGAGCAGGCGGTACAGACGACGGTCATTAGCGTCTTATTTCATTTAGCATACAACAAGTGTGCGCCCAGGTTCAAACGTGACAACTCTTTTCATGTTTGTACAACAGCCTCTACTAGAAACCTTGTGATTCAATTGATGGAAGGCTCAAGCTCAAGCTCAAGCTCCTGCAGGCTCGGTAGGTGGGTACCTACATAGACCTTCTTATTGGGCAGCTCATAGTGGGGGTGGAGCAGCCTGCCAATTAGTGGCCACTGCCAGCTGTCCAACCCAGCTCTTCCGACCTCATTGGATGCTTGGCGCGCCGCGCGACGTGAACCCACTGTAGCACTACCTACATACTAGAGAAGTCTGCCGCTAGACTACCTACATAGGCACCTACATGTTTAGTGTGTATCATCATTTATTTACCTTCGACAACTGGGTACTTCCATACACTCAAAAATTTTGGCTCTGCCGCTGCCTCTACCATAACTACACACACTCGCCCGTCCCCGACTCGCTACCTCTACGCGGCCGTTTCAGACAAGTTTGAGGCAATATCGCAAGCGGCTTTGGTCTATTCTCGTCTGGCCAGGGCTTTATACAGGGATTGCTAGTTCTGCAGCCATAGCCCACCCTCGCCTCACACCGTCAACACAGACGTCAACACGCCAACGCCGATGGTCTCGCACCACTGCTCTCGCTAGCACCGTCACGGAATGCCATGAGTGTCGCAACACCGCGTGGCCGTGTAGGCGGCTTTCCGGATACGCCCGCTGGTGGCTTCAGACCGCGAGCGCCTGGTGCTGCTGCCGCCGCCAAAAGCTCTCCGCCGGGCGACCAGAACCACCAGAGCAGCCAGAATGGCCAGAAACCCAAGAGCTCTCTGCCTCAGGCCCCCGAACAGACGGCCGCTGGTGCCGGCATCCAGCCATTGATTCCCCTGACCGTCATCGACGCTCCCACTCAGCGCTTCTACGCCTGTGCCATCTATATTGCCCTGTTCGCATGGCGCTTGTACGACTATCTGCAGGTTCAAGACAATGGCGCCCATGCCTCCTACTTCTTCAAATGGGCCCTCATTGACGCCGTCTACCTTTTCTCCCTCCCCCACTTCCGGATACCGTGGTTGGAGCTGTCGTCCGAGTTCGTTCTTGCGGCCTTCATGGTCACCGTCGTTAGTGACTGGTGGCTGATGTACAACATTCCCTTACCTTTCCAGGGCTGGCTGCTTGCTGTGCTCAAGGTCTTTTATGACAAAGAGTTGGCCATTTCTGAGCACAATGTCAAGCTTTCTAGCATCTTGCACAACTCATCACTTATCATGGGCAAGCAGATTATCAACATTCTCCCTGAAGGGTACGACAACCCGCCATCTCCAGGACATCGAACGCATTTGCTGACTATTCGTGTTTCTTAGATCTGCTTTTCTGAACCCTGAACGTCAACCCTACTGTCTCAGCCCCGATTACCCCTTGGCCACCGTCCCGCTATTCTTCAACGCCACCGTGCCCATTGAAGTCGAGCTTGTTCGTTTCGATCTCGATACCAACGCCCAGGACATCGTCAAGCTTAGTCGTAAGGACATCAAGGAGATCGCCAGGCGGTCAACAGCCTCTGTGGAAGATGGAGTAGTGACGACCTATAAGTACGACGTGACCTTGAGGAAACCTGGTGCATATCGATTGCACAAAGTATTAGATGAATACAAATTGGAAGTGCAGCGGCTTACGCCGCCTACTTATATCGTACCCTGTCCTAAAGCGAGGGTCCGCGGTGCTGAATCATCGACGCGTTGCCTAGGAGACCTATCCAATCTATCACTGGAGGTAGAAGGGACGCCACCCTTGAAGATCTATTACAGTCGTACTATCAACGGCAAGGATCACAGTTTTCATTTCCAGAGTCTCCAACCGGAAGGCTTCACTTCTCCGTTGCTCAGCACGCAGTCTTCTGTGAGTCTGATGCTAGCTGCGGACGCCGACTTTACGTGGGCCCGGTCCCAAAAAGTTCCCGTTGGACTTAACGAATCTATGAATAATGCTGGTCAATGGCAGTATTCTGTTGACCAGGTACATGATGCTTTCGGTAACCAGGTATCTTACGAACAACCGGAAGACCAAGAACCGAAACCCAAGTCCAAAGACTTATATCAGAATTTCATCGTCCGAGAGCGCCCTCGTGCTACTATCTCGGGTTGTGATCCTCGCAATCCTCTTAAAGTTGCGAAGGGTAGGTCCACAAAGCTTCCTATTAAAATTGGTTTTCCCGGCAAGACAATAGGGAACGTATCTCACACGCTAAAATGGCACTTTTCGCCTATTGATACCCTTACCAAGAGCGGTGATCATGGCGACGTTGTTGAGATTGGTTCGTTTACTACAAAAAGTGAGAATGACTGGCCTACAATCTCGGAGCCTGGACTTTACACCTTGAAATCTGTCTCCTGTGACTCATGTGAGGGCGAAATTGAGGAGCCATCTTCATGCTTGTTGCTTAACCCGCTGGAGCCCACATTAGCAGTGCATTCCACAGAGATACCCGACAATTGTGCGGGCAACCCTATTGGTTTACGCGTCGACATGGATCTAGTCGGAACACCTCCGTTCACGGTCTCTTACGACGTTATTAAGGGACAGGAAACCCGGAAGGAGAGCCTCAACATTCCGAGTCTTCGACACCAGCTTCAGCTGCTGCCACGGGACGCGGGACACTATGAATATCGATTCACTGCAGTCCGGGACGCTGTTTATGATGTACGCCTCCCGTCAACAAACCAGTTCCGTCTGGAGCAAAATGTCAAGCCCCCTGCCACGGCTTTCTTTACGCATGGCAAGAGTCCCCTGACCGCATGCTTGGACGAAAAGAAGAGCCTTAATGTCGACCTGCGAGGAGACGGCCCCTTCAATCTAGAGTGGGAACTAGTTCATGATGGGAAACGGAAGTCCAAAAAGGCAACGGATATTTCTACTAACAGCTTCGTGATCCAAACACCTAAATTATCAGCTGGTGGTGATTACACCCTTGCTCTAAAGAGCATACAGGACAAGTCAGGTTGCAAGGTCTTTCTGCAAGAGGAAGTCAAGATATCCGTTAGGCGTCAAAAGCCACGAGCCGCGTTTGGGTTGCTGGAGAACAAAAGATCAGCTACAGTTGTCGAGTCTGCGAAGTTTAATCTACCATTGAAGCTTTCGGGAGATGCTCCTTGGTGGGTTTCATACCGTAATTTGAACAGCTCCGCCGATACGCAGATCCGCCGAGCCCAGTCCGCAAATGACTTTATCGAAGCCACTGAAGAAGGAATCTACGAAATCGTCCATGTAGATGACAACCAGTGCCCTGGCAGTGTCGATCCGAAAGCCAATACCTTCGAGCTGAAGTGGTTCCCCCGCCCTGAACTTGCTCTAGTTCCTACTGAATCTGTCCAACCTACGGAGCAAAAACACAAATATATCAAGAAGGATATTTGTGAGGGAGATGTTGACGGATTCGAGGTCGCTCTGAAAGGTAAGCCAGATTCTCACGTCGTAAAAACCTAACTCACACTATTACAGGATCGCCTCCTTATCATGTTGAATATGAAGTTCGTTCAAAGCCTAAAACTGGCTCCGCCTCGGTTGCTCGAAAGGAATTCGACGCTGTGTTGAGCAAGGCGTCCGTACAAATGGACACAGCGAAGGCAGGGGTCTATACTTACACATTTTCAGCTCTGTCTGACAACCTGTACAACAATGACAAGAAGCAGCCGGCGCCTCTTACTCTGGAACAGACTGTTAACCCCAAGCCTTCGGCGTCATTTGTCAAGCCCGGCCAAACTTTCAAAGCCTGCATGGCCGATGGAATTGACCAGAGCATACCCGTTAAGCTGGAGGGCAAGGCGCCGTTCTCTCTGGAACTTGAAGTCAAACATCAATCTGGAAATTTCCCCGAAGTCTACAGAATACCCAATATTCAGTCTAATAGCTATGATATCCGCATCCCCTACCAGTATTTGAAGCTAGGTGCCCAACAGGTCCGAATTCGCAAAGTGCGCGACAGTCGTGGCTGCCAGTCTGAAACGGAAGTCGGTGGGCCTGCGGTGCATTTCCAACTATACGATTCTCCTGCCATATACCCGCTGGAACAAAGAACCGACTTCTGTGTAGGCGAGCGCATAGGCTACACTCTCTCGGGAACCCCTCCCTTTGAAATCAACTACGAATTTGGGGGGAAGAAGATGAGAGCCAAGTCGCAGACAACTAGCTTTCGGCGTGTTGCTGAATCACCTGGCGAGTTCACAATTACGAGCATACGCGACAAGGCAAGCGAATGTCGGGCTATTGTAAATCTTACGCGGACCATACATGCTATGCCGGCCGTACGAATCAGCAAAGGTCGTGTGGTGCAGGTTGACATCCACGAAGGCAGCGAAGTCGAGATTCTCTTTGATTTCGAGGGCACACCACCCTTTGAGTTCACCTATACTCGAAGTACGAACGCCAAGAAGGGTCAGAAGAGTCAGGTAATCGAGACGCGGCACGAAGTGAGTGAAAGCTATAGCAAGGTCATCATGGCCAGTCTCGAGGGGACGTACCAAGTAGTTGCTATCAGAGACAAGTACTGTGCCTATTCGACCGCGCAGGCAGAGGGGAATGATAAGGGTCAACAAAAGCTGACATACTAAGGGATAAAACTCGTAGGTTGGGTCATTTTGGACAATGAGAGTATGGGGAATTGTTGATAGAATAGCATGTTTGAGCTGCCTGACTGAGTGGAAGCCCCGGGAAACCCGCCCGGCTAATTTGCATGAGCATGGCGTTATCGGTAGGGCAATTCGTACATCTTTTTTAATCTCCTAGTTAGTTAATAGGCGGCAATGTACCGCGTGAGAAGTTTCTTGCGTAATCTATGCTAAGTAACGAAAAAGAAAAAGGTATGAAATTTGCTTGATACGTAATGGACTGTGTCAGGAATGGTTTTGCCATTTCACGTGGTAGACGAGTTACCCAGTATTGTGCGGACGCTTTCCGTGGTAAAATACAACGGTCTGTAGGAAAGTATTGCTCTTGTTTAGAATTACTGTGCTTCGGTACAACACTTATCCACAGGTTAGTTGTCGCGTGCGCTTAGTTTCCGTACTGCAAAATAAGGCTCTAACCCCTAATCATGGGCTACATCCCACGCAAATGGTCAGATAATGTGCGCAACTATTTCCGAAGCCAAAGGGAGACTCCTATTGGGTAGGTTCATCCGAAGAGCGATATGCTCCCTGGTCTTTACGATAATCTTTCGTTACATTGCCCGATGTCCTTCGCGCTTCGTCTTTCAGGTTCTGTTCCTTGTCCGCAGCCCATCCGACGTCAGAGTACATATGTATCCAGAGCCATGTTTGTAAGTGGCGTCCTGTCATTCAGCGTAATTTCAACCACCTTTGATGTCGTTCTGCTACCACATACCCAGCTGGGTTAGCGATTGTGTCCTCATGCATATGTAGGAACGTAGGTGTGTATATGTTAAGTGGGCATGTGATGTCTCGCTCAGTTGTAATACACATGCCATCATCCCACAGCCTGTGGCACGGCGTAGTTGCGCGATAGCAGTATATGTATCGAATGTGGAAGCTGCTTGTCTGATAAGTCGCTCGTCTAAGAGCCTTGATTTTGAATCTTCATTGGAGCAGAATTAAATTATATCCTCAGCTTACGTGGCATGCATATGTCATCTCGTCTCCCTACGAAATGCAGACTTATTATCTCTTCATGTGTACATTACGAGGAGCCATTGTAAATCGCCAATGTAGCATATCGATTCCATGGGATGAGTACACAATCTTTACTAGTTAATTCAAGCTAACCTGCTTGAACCAACTTAATACGAAGTGTGTAATTCTACATTCTTGTGTAAATCCTTTTTGAACGCCTTGCCTCTAGGGAAACAGCCCAATACAGCCATTGTCTATTTGCACCTAAGGATAAAACTTTCGACTCTGACTTCACACTCAAAATTTTGGTCTACGGCAAGGGAACTGTCAAGTTGTTTGCTATCCAGGGTGAAGTTGGGTCACAGGTAGGTCGCTGATAGGTAGAAGTATAGGGTAGGGACTGAATGATATTGATTCCCAAGGCTCCTCTAACTAGATCTGAGGGGGAAACCTAATGTGACCCTGGTCCCTGACTGGAACTTTGTAGAGTAAGTGGTCAACAATTATTAGTTCGTATTACGTGGGTAGATAAGTAACTATTACATTGGAGTCCAGTCATCGTGAACCCTTGGAGGAGCACGTCAGGTTACGATGGACGCAGCAGCAAGGGAACAGCTATTCATAACCTGTCGTTTGTTAATACCTGGTAGTTGGGTAAACAAGGATACTCGGCTACAGGGTTCTTTCGATCTCTGGACATGCCCTTACTAGTATGTGGTTGGTTGATACTTGCGCCTGGGACTAGCCAAGTCTACAAATGTCCAGCTGAGGGAAAAAGAATGATGTAGGCTCAATCTAGCAACCTCTTTGTAGTGTAAATAGTACACTACGAAGATTGCAATCAGTATCGTTGGCTTCGGTTCGTTATTGCCGTGCAAGGGTAGCATTGATCCGCAGCTCTTTTTTTCTCTCCTTGTTGAAGGGTTTGACTGGATGTAATCCCTGTTGTTAGTTGCTTGTCATAGACCCTCCAGACTACCAGCTGGACAGACCTGGATCATGTTTAAAGAGGAACGATATATGAGTGGCTGGAAGAGATATTTATATAAATTATTTGAATATTCACTCAGTATGCGCTTTATTTGACTACAATCACTTAGTCAGACAGTTTGATCCCGTAAATAAGATAAATCTTTAATTATGGTAACAAGATGTTCAGTTCATATCTGGGCTTATCCATCAATGAAGCAGCATTGATAATATAGTTGCAAAGAGTGCGGCAGGCTATCATCAACGTTAAGAAGTTATAATTTCACACGCTTTTCAAGTTCGTGGGTGGCAGCCAATGAGACACGAGGTAGCGGAGAAATCCTTTTCTTGGGTATTATTGATGACCAACGGTCTGCGGCAATCAGGCATCAAGTTCTCAGCGCATGCACATGTGAGCGGATATCGTCAACCCTTGCTCAATCCCCGGCTAAGGATCGACAGAACAATTCCAGAATCACCTGCATTCTTACGTGAAAATACAGCTCACGCCAAGAGATATTCGACGGCTGTCCCCAATCATAGTCGGTGAGAGACGTTCGGAGGAAGCCGTAAGAGCCTTGCTAATCAGAAGACCCAAGCCCCTTAACAGAGTTGAGTATAGAACTTTGACGTTTCGTAAAAAATCAACACCGGTGGCCAGCTCTTACAAATATTGATGTGCTTGAGCGTGACGAGTTGCCGGAGTTGCAAATTATTACTTGTTATTATTACGGAGTATAATTACTATCATTATTATTACAACTTGTGTTCTGCTTGTAAGAACCTGGCCGAGATTTCTTTGTGGTCGTCATTCCCTCTATCGATATGTCCGCGGTGATAAGACTGTAATTCCCCGGAGCGCGAATATGCACGGACGTCTTGGAACCCTCCACCGGTCAGGGCTGAGTGGCGACTTGAACGAAGTACGGGAATATGGAGTACATCTACAAAGTAAATTTACACGAGTCTTACAACCTGCAATAGATATCTGTATAGTACAGAGCTGCTAACCAGGTAGCTGATCTTGTATATCGGAAGACTCTCGGCGAAATAGTGTCTACACTACGTATACGGTAGCTGACAAAAGATTCCTTGGGTCTGTGGCCGTCTCCATGGCGCGCATCATACCATGCAGCAGGGGTCCGGGGAATTTCTTTTTCACTACCGTGGTAGCAACCCGTGGCAAAGGGCGAAAAAGGTCTGGTACATGCAGCTGAGCTGCAGATTGGCGCCAGGGGGTGTTCATTGGAGTGACTTTTGCTGCATGCAGGGCCGTCACAATAACCACCTGATAGTATAGACCGCGACGGTTTCTACTGTCAATCAGCATCTTTCAGCGACTCGACGACGCCCCGGTATTTCCTACAGTAGTCTGGCTTTCCACGAGTTTGCTATGCCTACTGTACCTACCACAGGCTTGGGTCTCATATGACTATTTGCCCTATATGGGTAAGTAGGTATTGGGCTTGGCTGCTGACCTCCGTTACAAACAGGTAGGTAGTATGCGAGTATTATAACCTGAAGTAAGTATGTAACCCAAGCCCGTGTATGTAGCCTTATAGTAGTGCCGTGACCGTAACCGTGGATTCCGAGCAGTATCCGAGTTCCAGAGTGTTTGCTAAGCCTCCCTGTTGTTTTACCATCGGTTATCAACCACCGCAACTGACACGGTTACATTGGGGTGGTATTCATATACCTTGCGTATAATCCGATAGATAGTATAGTACTACGATGTGGGTTAGGTCTCACACCAGGGATTGGGTGCGTAATCCAGACCTGAGCCCTGTCCGCTTGAGCTGGAGCAAATAGCATAAAGACAAAAGCTTGGATAATTTCTTCGCTGACATCTTCGCCGACACCGAAGAGAACTCTTCTGGTAAAGTTTCTCGCGAGACATTCTCTATGAAAAAATTGTGGCTGGAGAACGATCTAGTACAGGGGTATTCAATCCCTGCCTACCGACTTCCTAGGAAGTCGTCTGTTACTCCAATTTCATCCCCTAACCATAAGTACTTATTCAGTACAGATATTCGGGGTTGTACACTACACTACATGTTCTTGATAGATGCATAATCATAAGGAAACCCCAAGAGAAAGACGTAGGGTCGTGCACAAAGGAAGCAGTCTGATGATGGTTGTCATCTCGTGGAACCAATTCATAGACCCTCGATACATTTTCCTCTTTGGAAGACGAGAATACCCAGTATGGAGAACCAAGCTCCGACTTGATGATCTTATTCACGATGTCGCAATGTCTTCGACTAGCTTGCTTCATATGTGACCATCAAGACCATCCTGGCCGAAGGGTCAACCTCGAACCGTCCTGAACCACGGATAAAGTAGACTTGTTGATATAGGAATTGAAGGCAAGGTATCGCGGAACCCTTTTTGCCTTCCGTTACATTGGTCCAGTATCGCGGAACTTAATGGCTGACATTACGCATTGGTTTACCCGGTTCTGGGACCGCGCGTCTAAAAATCGTTTAATGAGATAAACGAAGATGACCTGGATGTTACCTCAAAGAAGGTCGCAGCACGAGACGGCCACTATCCTACGTACCTCCTGTTGAACTTATAATGTCTCAGGTAACGAATGACTGTGCATCTCCGATCTGACAATATCTTCGCCCGCATTTGTAATCTCGACGGTGCCAGTTAGGAAGTATTTAGTATATCCGACCGCCTAGGAAGACATGGCCCAAGAATTCCTTAACCAGAAGTTCAATACGAAAAGAGCTTGCGTAATCGAATTTGGAGAATCTTTCGAAATGCCAAACCCGCCATCGGATCCTGGCATTCCGTAGATCTATCGCGCTTTCGAGGGTATATTGGACGAGACTATTAATATTACTTGTGACTTGTGGGGACGGTTTTCGTGAAGAAGAATCTAACGATGACTGTAAGACCGGTGAGGCGGTCTGAAAAAAAACTGAGACACCCCCCGTCCCCCCTCTTTCACCAAAACAACCGCTAAAACACCTTATTATGTTAGAGGGGGGGAGGGGGGTGTCTCATTTTTTTTCAGACCGCCTCGACCGGCACTCTTCCTTACCAGAAAACCTCAGCCAAGATTTATGCGTGAGTCAATAGAAGAGGGTTTGTTGCATGAGTTCAGGTACGAATTTCTTAGGGTATTTGCGGAGGAATGCCACACGCTGAGGTATACTATCTCGCAAACTTACTTGGTAAGTCGTTGAAGTACTGCCCTGAGGGACGCTTGTGGATTGCAGATGTCCTACATAGAACAACTGTGGTCAAAGATGCGACGAACAAATTAGGTAATAGAACTGTAGTGTCTGGGTACTCGGACACAAAGGAATACAGATAGCGACCCAGATATAGCTGTAGGTCACGCTTCATTCCTCCTTGTATATTCACACCTTAGCTAGAAGCCCCTTGCTAGTCGATAATACAGTCATTCATAACCCTGCCGGCTTCGTTTCCTGCACAGAACCCGCAAACGCCCGGTTTCTGTGCATAATTGCTGCATAATTTGCTGTATAATCTCGACTTTGACCCGTGGAGCAAAAGCAGCAAATGCGCTATTCCTGATTTGCTGGTGAGCAGGGTCGATGTAGTACGTAGTATAAAACTACAACTGTCTTCGAGTGTTTGAAAGTGTCAAATTAACATGCTTTGATTGGCAGCTCGCCATACCGCAGAGTATTCTCTGACGGCCTGCGCCACTCTGTGCCCCTGAGACTACTTATGCTTACAGATGTGCACTACCGGTATACTATGGACAACAGTAGCTAGATAATTGGGTTTAATTGAACAACCCCTGTTGAGGGACCGTGGCTGGTTTCAACTTCCTTCTCTTTACAACCTCTATCTTGGGGGGATGCTCCCGGCCTAGTTACTTGTAACTAGTACAGAACTGGAGTACGAAAAGAGAGTATTACACAAATGCTACTACCACCTCTTAACTAATATCGTGACATCTCACGCTTGTCCTAACTAAGAAAGGTTCCTTAGAAGCAGCCTCGGCTAGTCTTGACTTGTTATGTACTTTTGGCTTGTATGCCAGGAACTACCTTGTAATCCTTACCTAGCATTCATGCAAGAAGTGCAATTCTACCCAGACCGGTAACTAGCTTAGTATTATGCTTGTGGTGTGGTGTTAGGTGTTAGTACAGACTGTATCTAGACCACAAGCAGCTTGAGTACGTTTCTTAATACAGCAGTGAAGACAGGAAGACATATCTCACTCGCTGTTAGTTGGTTTGTTTCATCAGCTACCGGCTATGAATACGATCCGCGTCGTATCGCTGTGTGAGTAGCAGTAAAGCCACCTTTGATTACCTCAATTTTCGGGCGTCTCTTCTCGAACGATTGAAACTTACGAGAGATGCAAGGGTAAATACAACATTATCGGTTCCATTACGGTACGGCTGTCAAGGATCAACTCCCCTCCCTCCCCTAGTCGCCCCCTCGATCTGCTCGGGGACATCTGTGTAAAGCGCATGGGTGCCGGCCAGCCTCTTCTGCTGGTGATTCGCCCTTTCACCATCACATTATAAGCAGTATACTTATACTCTATGTTACAGATGATTCGTTGATCCACACGCATCCTTCTTCTCCCAGACACCTGCTAAAGACTAGGAAAACCTGGCCATTGTTGATGTCCTCGTGCCTTAGCAAGTCACCCACCGCTTCACCTTGCCCTCCTCGATAAGGACTCGAAAAAGAGCATACGGTCACCCGGCAGCTAGATTAACGTCTGCATCCCTGCCTTAGCTTTTCACCCTCATCTATTCATGAGCCCAAAATTTGAGGTCCTAGCAACTTGGAAACCTCTAGGTGTATAAGGCATCCCCGGCCATTCTGGGGTGGAGATAGCCACTCTAATTTGTCCAATTCACGCTGATACCTGATACACCCCGTTGGCTTGGCAATATTTTATCGAATCACAATCGTCACTTGTTCTTACTTTGCTCGATTATCGGTCCCTTGCTCGACGTTCTCATACAGCACTGGACGGGCATGACTGTACAACATCCCGCTCTTCTAGCCTCCTTAAGTACGACGTCCAGCGTCTAAAGAAGAGCTGTCGCCCGGCCGTCGTGGGAGACGGCGTACCCAATACACATTTGGTCAGTTGGTCAAGGGCCCCACGAAGCCATTAGAGCTAGGGAGTAATCAAAGGTTCGGTTCCTAGCACCTTGATCACGTTACGGCTCCGTCCTATCAATGAGTCTAGCTTGCTTGGAGCTATAATACTAGTACTAGGTCTTCAAGATGGTGTACTGCGGAAAGCCCTCGCGGGGTTGTCAGATGTGTAGGACGAGAAGGATCAAGGCAAGTTGCTATATGGCTAGCGGTATCCTATCGAACATAGACGAACTGACGCATCCTTCGAAACTAGTGTGATGAGACTAAGCCAACATGCAATCAATGCACCAAGTCACGGCGACAATGCCCGGGCTACATGGATGATTTTGACCTAATGTTCCGCAACGAGACGAAAGCTACAGAGCGGAGAGCACAGAAGGCCAACAAGAAGGCCGTGGCACAGAAGGCAGAAAAGCAAGAGTCATCCCCAAGCGATACATCAAGCACGGCCCTCTTCTCCCCAACTAGCATCAAGTCGTCGGGGAGCTCGGTCGTTTCGTCACCTACTTTTTCGATAGAAGAACAGGCGAGTTGCCATTTCATCTCGCACTTCATCCTCATGCCGAAAGATGGGCGTACTGTCGGGCACATGGATTTTCTTCTCCCGCTCCTCAAACAAGAAGGACCGGATAGCCACATCCAGCATGCTTTCAACGCGTGCGCCTTGACATTTTTAAACAACCGGAGAGGATTAGGACCTAGGGTTGGGGACAGAGCACTGGTTGAGTACACAATGGCTCTCGCCAAAACAAACGCCGCGCTTCAGGACAGAGAGTCACAGCAATCAGACGCGAGTTTGGCTGCTGTTCTCTTGCTGGGAATGTTTGAGGTATCGTTGCAATGCCTCTGCGAAACTACACAATCAAAGTAGGGCTAACGTGTAACTAGAGTATTTCGGCAAAGCAGATCAGCTCGTTCAACTGGGGCTCACACGTTGATGGTGCGGTACAATTAGTGAAGGCTCGAGGAAGGAAACAGACAAAAACAAAGATCGGGTGGCAGCTGTTCATTGCTGTCCGGACGTTGATGGTAGGTCCAGATCCCATAACCTGTTTCTAAGGGGGCAGTATTGACACGCCAAATCAAGTCAGTGTATTGTCTCACAGCATCGAGGGCCCCGACCATGGGCGCGGAATGGTGGCTCGAAAACACAGTCTTCAGTAAGACAGCCGTTATAATCCAGAGACTAATGATCAAGACGAGCGAGCTCCGAGCTCAGATTGCGCAAGTCATAGACACGCTCACCAAGACACCCGACAACATCGAGCTGATGCTCGAGATCATCCGCAAGGCGAAGGCCATCGACCAGGAAGTCGTGGCGTGGCAGCACCAGGAGGGCGCGTCGGAGGACTGGCGCGCCCGGACGGTGGCGTGGGAAGACAGCGTGCTCAACGGCGACTACGCCCGGGCCGAGGTCTTCCCCGGGCGCGTCGACGTGTACAACGACATCTGGATCGGCAGCGTGGCCAACTCGGCGCGCACGGTGCGGCTGATCCTGCACTCGGCCATCGTGCGCTGCGCCGCCTGGGTCTGCTCGCCCGTCGACTACCGCACGACGCCCGAGTACGCCACGGCCGCCGGCGTGTGCCGCGACGCCATTACCGACATCATCGCCTCGGTGCCGTACTTCCTGGGCTGGCACCTCGACCGCAAGGACGTGCGCGAGAAGACCAACTTCGGCACCTTCGCCTGCGGCGAGGAGGACCGCGCCAAGGGGCTCGCCGGCTACCTCGTGACCTGGCCGCTGACGTGCGTCATCTCACAAGACTATGCGACCGATGCGCAGCGGGCCTGGGTGCTGGGACGGCTGCGGAAGATTGGGATCGACCTCGGCGTCAGATATGCCCTCGCCATGTCTCAGGTACGTCTTTCACCACTGTTTCCCTACACATAGATCACTGTGACCTGTTGATGTTTCCTTGCACCAAGACGTTTTTACTCCTTATACTAACACGTTCATTCTTCTTCCCCACGCATCAGCTTCAAATGCGCGTCCCGTCCATGCTAATCCGCCGCGACGCCCTCATGAAAACCCACCCAGCGGTGAGCGGATACGGCTTCGAGAAGGTCGTGGCGGCACGATTGGCACCACCTAGCGCCGGTCACCATCTGAACCCGCAGCAGCAGTGGGAGGCTATGCAAAAGAGGAAGTCCGACCAGGGCAAGGCCGAGCTCCTCGAGAAATTGACCATGAACGCGAACGACGACGGTGTGCAGCGCGCAGCTCAGAAGTGGCTCAAGATATGAGGGGGCGAGACGTAAAATATAGTGAACGGCCATATGTGGTATGATCCATTTATCTGGCGTCTCGCAGTAATATATATATCCATGAGCTCGGGTGGGTAATTATGGGCCGCACATATTCGACTATCAACTGGATTGTCCATCCACGCCGTTCTGACCCGAAATAAAGGTCTATGTATACGGGGGGCCGAATTTATATATCATCTCAGATTCCGCGCGTGGTCTACCAACGAACTCGATTCCTATTCAAAACACCCACTTACATATCGGGTCAGATATCGACTATTTAGAGGAACACTTCTATTGTTCTCCGCCTGTTCCTCTTGTCATTACTCATTATAGCGCATACCAGGCATCGGTCGAGAGGAACAGAAGACCGACAAGGGGGGATAAAAGAGAGAGGAAAGAAAAGATGAACAGCAGGACCGTTCGCACCCTATGAGAGAGGAAGGACTCTCCATGCTTAATTATCGGGTACTTCACGACGAGATTGATTCCAGTCGTGAGGGAAAACTATTGAGACGAGTTGACGAACGCTGGGGTAATTGGGATTCAAAATAAGCCTACCTAGGTATATATGTCTATACACGTACATGTCTACATATATCAATAGGGTAGGGGATTTATATAACTTTAGTGGATCAAATCAAATTCATAAATCCAAAATATGCCATCTGCTGCCCTCAAAATTGTGTTCTGTATAAAGCGAATAGCTCGAAGTATGATAAGTTGGCACATGTACGACTTCGGTAGCATAGCTTCCTATCCAATGAAATGGGATCATGAAGCTCGATCGGCCAATTGAAATGTCGTGAACGAGTGCGTTCGAGGAATTTTAGACGTAGCTCTTTCAAGTTGATTTCGAACGGGAAGAAGGTGGCCAGAGCGAGATGGCAGAGCATCACTGCCTCTTAACGTATGTCCGGGCGCAGCGAACTTCGAGGCGACAAAGTACGGTTGTCATCTACATACAGCAGTCGAATTATATACATACATGAGACACAACAATTGCTTAGTCTGCCTAACTGGGAAGATCACATCGTGCTCGCCCCACCGAGTTCACTTCTTACATTTTTACCCAGGTGCTTGATACTGTGCGCTGAGCACTTTTGATTATTAGTAAATGGAGCCAATCTCCAAGGTCAAATCGGTAAGATGGCCCACCCAAGCAAGCAGCCTGTGATAATCTCCCCAACGCTTGCTCTCACGAGTCCTGTCTGCGAAGCTGGCCCGCTTCCAAGGTAATGAAGTGTAACCGATCCCGTCGACGCCTGTTCCTGTTGCCCTAGTATATAATATGGAAAGAGAATCGCCATAATCAGGCCACTGGAAATGGTAGAACGAATCGGATAATTCAAGGCAGCCAAGCCCGACCGATTCGAAAGGATGTACAAGAATTCGAACCCGGCCCGTCTCTACTCGTGGATTATCCCTCCCATCGCTTATTGTTCTTCTCATGTCGCTCTTCTTCCCCAAAGCGCATCATTCTCCCGGGGCGTGTATTCCTCATTTCCTCTTCGTGGCGGCAGCCTGTTTACTATTCGCGTTGGAGCCCGCGTTCCAGGCCTTGACGACCCACGATCGGGTGGCGTCGACGTAGCGCTCGTTCTCGACGTGCTTAACGCCGACCTTGACGCCGTCCTTGGTGAAGACGACGTTGTGCGAGGCGAAGCTGCTCTCGGCGTTCTCGCGGATCTTGGTGGCGCCGACATAGACCTGGTAGCAGACGAAGCCGATACCGGCCACGACGAGGAGCAGGATTAGTAGAGGTATGATCTGACTATATTGGTAGGAAGAAAAAAGAATATGTTAGCTGGAGGTGACCCGGAGGAATGGGGGATCCTGTTGGCTGTGAAGCGCACGGTAGCGCAGACGTTGGCGCAATTGTGGTAGACGGGCATCCGTGAAATACGCACCTAAGGGTTGAACGGGCCATGGCTGCGACGATCGTTTGGGTGTATTTGCTGGGCAGTTGGCAATGGAGAATGCTATCTACCGTAGAGAATCTATGTAGACGGGGTTCGAACAACTCTTGGCGATCTGGGGCGCGAATCGCGATGCGCAAAAAGTGGAATGAGGGACAGCTCCTAGGCAAAGGGAAAATGCAGCTTGTAAGAAGGGATGTGGAAGAGAGCAGAGCCAGAATACCTGGCTGGCATACGGGGTAAGTTACACTATTAGGAACAAGGTCGGTGAATACAAGAATTACAGGAAATACCCAGCTTAAGAGGTTATAGGTGGGTGGTGGTGGTTGTCCTGGGAAGAGGAAGCTACCTTGGGTTAGGAGGTACAATTACCTAATGTGGTAGTTAGCGGTACTACGTACATAAAAGCAGCATAGGGCTGCCTCCCGTATTCTTCTGCCCGTATGGAGTCGGTTAGGTAGTGGATAAAGAGGTTATGTTTAGTAGCAGCTAGTCCGACCCGGCTTTTATTATACTGTATTGCAAGGACTGCCGCTACTCCATCTTAGCCTCTTGGGTAGCCGACAGAACGGAGCACGCGTGTTACGGAGTACGATGAGACGATAATGCGAGTGTTTCCCGAGAATGGGTGTAGAGGAGGAGGGGTTGACGAATCGCTTATTCGTTAATTGTTTCGCATTAGGTAGGTCAGGTCAGGTACTGAGTTACGCTGAGGCGTTGCAATGAGGCGTGGACAGCTGATATGCATGCGGAGAGAGATAGGTCTTCCCACTCTGTAACATTATGCAGCATTTCAACGATGAGTAAAGTCGTATTTACTGTAAAAAAGGGGAGGGGGACTGAATGGACGATCTTAGTCGTATCCTATCCATACAGTATATGCATTCGGGCTCTGCAGATGTGAAGGTGCCCTTCCCCTTGACTCTAGAGTTTAATAACACTTGATGGTGCAGGAGATGTGAAATCACAAGGATTAAGGCAGGGCCCAGACCGGCCCTTCGGCTTGCGTAGTATCTTTATTAGGTCATCAACTACATCAGTATCGTGCAAGAACAAATCGAGATAGTGTGTAAAGGTTAGGTAGGTAAGTAATCAGGTAGAATCCAGCGTAGTTCTAGTCCGCAGCTCAAGTTGAGTTGCTCACTGAATCAGGTTAGGGGTAGTTGGCAACATTTAGTGAGTTCCGAGTGCAAGTAGAAAGCCGCTGAGAGTCTCGCAATTGCCCTATCTCCTTTAACGTGTAAGCACCTTGATCATCATTCTTAAATGCATGATCACAAGCGTCTTATCTTTCTTTGTTTCTTGGTGAAATTGGGCCGGTTATTCAAACCTCCTTATTAAGGTCAGAGGTGGAATTCTGCGAAGCGGTCTTTAAGGCAGATTGAACGCTAAGATTTGTAGGTGATGATGCGGGGAGCATTCAAGGTTGTTTAAGGACTAGGCAGGTGAAGAGTCAATCTATCTCTGAAATGCGTGTTGAATTGTCAAAGGGTCAGTTGCAAGCTCTGCAAATACTTTCCGACACTACTAATAATCTAGTAAGCATGACTAGGAAGCTTACAACTATTCTGACTCTTCATTCAAAAAATAAAATAAAACAAACCGTGAGTTGAAGTTGACGAAGCGTCTAATGAAGAATAACCTGGTAGGTTAGGTAAGTACAATACATCCAATCGCTTCCAGCACGTGACTGACGACGGAGCTGAGCTTGAAGGTTGAGCAATAGCAGATATTGCGCTATGCCCGATTTGGGGAGGCATAAGGACCCATGAATTCACATACCAGCAGCCAAGGTACCTCTGGCAGGTACCACCCAGCCTACATACTTACCTAACCACCAGTGACAGGCCACGAGAACTCTCTATATCAACATCCAGAAAGACACGTCGGCTCAACTACGCCCCCTTCCTGTCTGCCTGTGCGTGGGATGATTGAGTGAGATACGTACGACTAGAGCCATTCCTCTTCACGCTATCAAGTTCCCCCAGGTTCGAGCAAGAGAGTCGTGTTGCTGCAGCCTGTCACCGCCGATTCCAAAAACGTGGCCTCGAGCCGGATCCTACGTGCCACCTAGGTCGCTGGGTAGTTCGCCCGCCCTCGGCCCACGCCTCAGCTATATAGAGCCAAAGTCCCGCCGCCCAACAACTGCACTCTAGCTCCTCCGTCGCATTGCCAATTGTCGTCGCATCCTCCCGGTCGTCCACCTGCAATCCTTCTGCGCACCCGCCGAGATGGCTGCACCCAACGACGGGCAGGGCCAGTACCCCTCGCCACAGTATCCTCAGGAAGCGCCGTACGGCGGTGGCTACGAGGCCCAGGCATCATCGCCGCCGCCGCCCGCTGCTCATCCGGGCGCCGCTGATGGCGGGAGGAAGAAGAAGAGAGGCTATGCCACCCAGGCCTTCGAGTTCGGGAGCGGGGCCAATGCCGGTGCTGCTGGCGCCCCTCCGCCTGGAGGCATGCCCCCTATGCCTGGTGCTCCAGGTTTCGCCGGCGCACCACAGCCGGCTCCCGGCTATGGCGGATATCCTGCGCAAGGCTACGACCAGGCGGGCTACGGCGCTCCCGCGGCCACCCCGTACGATGCCCAGCAGCCCGGCGTCCCTGCGCAGCCCCCAGTCGCCGGCTACCAGGCCCCTTCCCCTTACTATTCAGGCGCCGCCGGCGCTGGATTGGGCCCTCTCACACAGAACATGGCCGGGCTAAGCATAGGAGGCCCCCAGCAGTCTGCCGTTCCACAGCAGCAGCAGCCACCCGCCCAGCAACAACCTCGCCTCGCTCTGAACCAGCTCTACCCGACCGATCTGTTGAACCAGCCCTTCAACGTTTCTGAATTAGACTTACCACCACCCGACTGTATCTTACCTCCTAATGTATGTGTTCTGGGGCTCCTTGCCTGTGTTCCTTGAGCTTGACCTAATACTTGTTCTCAGGCCAGCGTCACTCAATCACCACATGCGAATTGCCCGCCCAAATACATCCGATCCACACTAAATGCGGTTCCTACCACACACTCTTTATTGAAGAAGTCCAAGCTCCCCTTTGCTCTTGTCATTCAACCGTATGCGTCTCTTCATGACATTGACGATAACGTACCCGTCGTTCAAGATCAAGTAATTGCGCGCTGCCGGAGATGCAGGACATACATCAATCCCTACGTGACCTTCTTAGACCAGGGACATCGTTGGAGATGCAACATGTGTAACTTAACTAATGATGTGCCACAAGCATTTGATTGGGATGCTGCCTCGCAGAAGAGCGTCAACCGTTGGGACAGGTATGAGCTGAATCACTCTGTGGTTGAGTTCGTTGCTCCCCAGGAGTACATGGTGCGCCCTCCTCAGCCCCTCGTCTATCTTTTCCTCTTCGACGTGAGCTACGCCGCTGTGTCAACCGGCCTCCTTGCCACAAGCGCTCGCACCATTCTCGATAGTTTGAGTAGGATACCGAATGCCGATCGCCGGACTCGTCTGGGATTTATCGCTTTCGATTCAAGCCTCCACTACTTCTCTATCCCTAAAGATGACGATGAGAACGGGGAGACGAGCATGCTGGTCGTCAGCGATCTCGAAGAACCGTTTCTACCGATGCCTCATGACCTTCTGGTTCCCCTGACAGAGAGTCGGCAAAGCATGGAGAATTTCCTGACCAAATTGCCTGAAATGTTCCAGAACAATCAGAATAACGGCTCTTGTCTGGGATCGGCGCTCAGAGCTGGTCATCAGTTGATCTCGCCATTAGGAGGAAAGATCGTTGCTTTAACCGCATCCCTTCCAAATATGGGAACTGGAAAGTTGGAAATGCGAGAAGACAAGAAACTTCTCGGCACGTCCAAGGAGAGCAGTCTTCTGCAGACCTCCAACAGCTTTTACAAGTCCTTCGCTGTCGAGTGTTCGAAGAATCAGGTATCTATCGACATGTTCCTCTTTTCTTCGCAATATCAAGACGTAGCTTCGCTAAGCAATCTCCCTCGTTATACTGGCGGCCAAACATGGTTCTATCCTGGATTTAATGCCGGTCGAGCTGAGGATGCCATCAAATTTGCCTCGGAGTTCAGCGACTACTTATCGTCAGAGATCGGTCTAGAGGCTGTTCTTAGGGTCCGTGCCTCGACCGGCCTGCGAATGAGTACGTTCTACGGCAACTTTTTCAACCGATCTTCAGATCTGTGTGCATTCCCGGCCTTTCCCCGTGACCAGTGCTATGTGGTTGAAGTAGCTATCGACGAGAGTTTGCAGAAACAGTTTATCTGCCTCCAGGCCGGAGTCTTGTATACAACATGCAATGGAGAGCGGCGCATTCGTGTTATGACACTTGCGCTTCCCACAACTACAAATCTGGCAGATATATACGCTTCGGCCGATCAGTGTGCCATTACTACCTATTTCAGCCACAAAGCAGTTGAGAGAGCTCTAGGAAGCGGTCTCGATGCTGCAAGAGACGCTCTACTAAGCAAGATCATTGAGCTTCTGCAAACATTCAAAAAGGAACTGGGTGGAGGAAGCATGGGCGGTGGTGGTCTGCAATTCCCTGCGAACCTGCGCGGCTTACCCGTGCTGTTCCTAGGCTTGATAAAAAACGTCGGCCTACGTCGTTCTGCACAAATCCCGTCAGATCTGAGATCGGCAGCACTATGCCTGCTTTCCACGCTACCTCTACCCCTTCTCATCCAATATATATACCCCCGGCTGTACTCGCTGCACGATATGCCCGACAATGCCGGTGTACCCGATCCCGAGACGAGCCAGATTGTGCTACCACCACCGTTGAATCTATCCTCAGAGCGATTCGTTTCTTATGGTCTCTATCTCATCGACGACGGCCAGACACAGTTCCTTTGGATTGGACGGGACGCGGTCCCACAATTGCTAGCAGATGTCTTCGGGGTCCAAGACCGGTCACAACTTCGCGTCGGTAAGGGCTCAATACCAGAGTTAGACAACGACTTTAACGAGCGGGTACGCGCCGTAATCCAAAAGAGCAGAGATCATCTGTCCCGTGGTGTTGGTAGCGTTACTGTACCTCATCTATATATCGTCCGGGAAGATGGCGAGCCAAGTCTGAAGTTGTGGGCACAGACGTTGCTAGTGGAGGATCGCGCGGATCAGGCCATGAGCCTTGCTCAATGGATGGGTACTCTAAGAGAAAAGGTAAGTTGAACCAACCTACCAGTATCAGAAAACACAGATACTAAGGTCGTAATCCCAGGTTGTGCAATAGAATCGCTGGTCAAGGAGTGAAGGGATAATCAACGAAATTCGATAATATAAGAAGCTTCAAATAACAGATGATAACAGTGATTCCTGATGAAAACCTAACCCTATTACTTCTTGTTGTACCTATTTCAGGATAGAGCACTCTGTTTGCGACGAGTTTCAAATCAGCCGTAAGTTACAAAAAACGCAGGCCGCGCTCATCTGCAGATGGCCATGTATTCTCGTGTTACGCCTCGGGACATCTGGGACCGGCTTTCCGTTCATGTCTATCCTATTGATTCGGCAAGTGACGAACGGAACAAGGTGGCTCAACTTCGCGGAGTCATTGGGACTCTAGACGCGCCCCGCGCCTTATCGGCTACTTCACAACTTCAGAAGACCAGTCCTTCGCGGAAGCTCAGCAGAGTCAGCGGCACGTGCACAAATTCGGATGGTATTAGTACCCTATACGCATGCAAATCACATAACATCTAATCGGAAGCAAAGCGGACAAGTCAAGACGTACGGTGGCACCGGCGGTGGAGTCGGGCCCGGTCACAGCAGCAGCCGGCCTTCTTCGCTAGCCAGTCATGAAACAAGACTTGAGGTGACTGGGTTTCCTCCCCCTGGTTACCTGCCCTGGCTCCCTCTGTCAAGAACCCTTACCTATTGTATGATACTGGCCGAGCCGGGGGCAGGAAAGGGGGGCAATAAAACACCAGCCCGTCCAACATTGGAAGACGGGCGCGTAGGGTGGAGCCTCATTGGTTGGTTTTCTCTCCTAGAGAGCCCTTTTCGTTTGTTTGTCTACGCAGTCTGTGCCCAGTAAAATAACGCCCCACCAGGTATCTTCGCTCGCAGAGGTACATACAATTCAGCGGCCGAACTCACCCAGTGGAGCTGACAGCTGGTAGCAGACTCCCCACGCGGTACCTGATGGGGCTACCTCTTACAGGGGAGGAGGATTGTATTGTTCATTGAGTTGCTCAATATTGCGAGTCTGGTGCTTTGTTAATCAAATTAGCCTACCTCTGAGTAGGTCATTTGTAGTACACACACAAATCCTGTTGCGCTTGTGTTGTTACTGAAGTTGAATTATATAAATACATGTACACCGGTATCATACCTTTGACTCTCTATCGGCTACTATCCGAGGTACCTTGGTGTACAAAAGTAGTCTGGATGCCTATATGCTTGAAAGAAGTAATAGTCTTAACTTCCAAGCCATTCAAGAGCTCCTGAATATACCTCTTGGGTACAGTTTGACTGCTGTTTCACCAAGATACTTGGTTTCCGCCGCCTCCTCGTACAAGTGGGTCCCTATACGCGCGCTACTGTATTGTACCTGGGTGGGGTGGCTACATATCTCCAGATAAGGTAAAGGTAGGTATCTTTTGGGGAATATCTGTACAAACAGCACATTCGCATCGAAAAGTCTAAGTTGATGAGGCATAGAAATATATGTCAATAAGTTACCTTGTTACTCTCTCAAAGCAAAGGGTTACCGCTATATAGTTTAGTGCAACGCCCCGTCGCACGATAGTTGATTTTGGACGAGATAGCTCTTCCCTATGTACCCGATTACCCCTCCCCCTCAACCCCTCAGGTGCCACTTTAGATACCTAGATAGGTAGAAGCTTGCATTTGTGTACTACATCCTACCTTAAGTGTGAGCATATAGATGTAGGTACAATCTGCACACATTCAATCTTCTGCTTCATATGGCTAGGTATATACCACTAACAAACAATCGGGCTCTCTGCATTGCTTATTTCTGCTGTTTAATCACCTCTCCCACAAGATATTATATGCCACGGACTGTTATGTCATATCATATCTGGTTTTAGACCCCACGTGGCATCTATCATGTCCCCAGACAGCTTTGCTATCTATCAGGTACCGTGAGAAGGTACCTATCTAGGTACTCAATCTTCGCACGGGCCTTGTCTCTTTCCTTGCTTCCACTGCTGCTGTTTCCATGGTAAGGTCTTATCACTTACCTAAGGACCTAGTAGCCGTGTGACTAGCGTGGGGTCTTTGTTCCATCATGTTCGTCCCATGCACTCTGTTAGGTATGCCTTAGGCACTTACATATATATACAACAAAAAAAAAATACATATATTCGCCTCTACCTAGAGCCTGCTATAGTGGTTATTCAAGCAGGTAAAGTATTCTGTACAGACGCTCGGCATGATCAGAAGCTGAACTGACTTGTGTAAGTAAGTATACTGCCGTAGGCGCTGAGCTGCTGACTGCCGTGCCTTGCATGTTCTACCTGCATGTTCTACCTGCATGTGGTATTGCCTGAGGAGTTGCCTCCTAACCCGGCCGAGCTGGGGGGCCTTACGGCGCTGCATGTATCACTCACAGTAGTACCTAGTAGCACTCACTAAGGATACAATTACCCCACTACCCAAGTTACCCTGTGCTTCTGTGCTTCTGTGTACCAACAAAGAAAGGGTACCTTGGTTAAGACCAGCAGCTCAACCAACAGCAGGAGGACGTTCCCAATACCAAGAGCTCGCTCTCCCTCTCTCCTCCCACCTCCTCATCATCTGCCTCAAATGCTCTTCTTGAACCCGCATTGGTGTACCTCCCTTCAACGTGCGCTCTCTCTTCATCGCTCTTTCGCTCCTCTCGTTGCGTAGCCAGTCCCTACCGACTTATACTGAATACTCGGCTCGACCCGGGAACCGGACATCCCACCCAATCACTTGAAGCGCGACCCCTCACAGAAGCCCTCACACAACCATACATAGGTACTCCTCCTCATCTCTCTGCAGAGTGACCCGGCTTCGTATCGTGGAAAGCCGCGACCAGAGCACCACACTGCGTCTCCCAGGCCTTTGGCGATACAACAGCGTCTCTACTGTTTGCTTGCGATCGTGTTGTCAAGGTAAGCGCCAGCTATTCTCTATCCAACCCAAACCCCCAGCGTAGATCATACAAGCACGCACGCCTACCGGCCTCCGTCTTCCTCGTTTCCCTCGTCTCGAACCCCTCTCGCCTTCTGCTTGCAGCCTAGCACACCCGGCCCTTGACTACTCTCCAGCGTACGGACGCATGCGCCGTCCCCTCCGATTCGTGCGCGACTCGTCCGGCTATAGCCCAAGCGGCCGGGTGATGCGTCTGGGCTTGTAAGAAGGGGGCCACTGCAGCGGACTGCTGTGCCATCCGAGGTGCCAGGGACTACTCCTACGCCTCGCCTTGCCTTGCCTTGCCTTGCCTTGCCTTGCCCAAAGCACCGGCTGCGTCTCGGCCATTGGTGGCTTCGAACACTCTTCTAGAAATTCTTGAAACGTCTAGGCTTGAGGTCGGCTGCCTCCCTGGAGGGCTGGGGGGCTGGGGAGCCGGGTCGCAAATCCTAAATCCCAAATCCCACCTCCTACCGTCTAATATACTACTGATGACCAGTTATTGCATGAACTCCTACAGGCCGTGGCTCCTTCTGATTCTACGTCGATTTGGGACTATTAGCCAACAGGCCGTCTTTGTCTCTTCTGCAACATCGGCTAATATTTCTTTCCTCTAATAGTTCGGACGATCTCAGCCGCGCACACTAGGCTCTCTTCGTCAAGCACAAAGAAAATCCACGTCTACCTATCCCACGATTCAAAGCCCACAACAGGCATTGAGACGACAAAAGCTACCACGCCTTTTTGTGCCAGATCTTTGCACCATCGCAACGCCTGCCTAGGTTGGTCTGGCGAACCCTGACCCCGACTTCAACATTATTCTGTCGCCTTTCTAGCGAACCTCTACTCCCTCCTCCAAATCCTACAAGGTCTGTGGGCGGATACAAAGGTTACGCCTAGGTCCCTAAGTATACTACTGTAAAAATCTATATCCATATACCCGAGAGTGAGACGGTTTGTCTTGCTTAGCATTGCTCCACCATGTCACGAGCAAACCCTCCGAATCCCCAGGGATCTCGCAAGATCTCCTTCAACGTCAGTGAGCAGTATGACATTCAGGACGTGGTTGGGGAAGGCGCCTACGGTGTCGTCTGGTATGGCTTCTCTACATACTCCCTTACGAATCGATACATGCTGATAGTTATCGTTCTCCTAGTTCGGCTATACACAAACCCTCGAGCCAGAAGGTTGCCATCAAAAAGATAACGCCTTTCGATCACTCCATGTTCTGTCTCAGAACCCTGCGTGAAATGAAGCTCTTGCGGTATTTCAACCACGAGAACATCATCTCAATCTTAGATATACAGAAGCCAAGAAATTACGAGTCCTTTAATGAGGTTTACCTTATTCAAGAGCTTATGGAGACTGATATGCACCGTGTTATCCGCACCCAGGATCTATCTGATGATCATTGCCAATATTTCATCTACCAGACACTACGAGCCCTCAAGGCCATGCATTCTGCCAATGTCCTGCACCGAGATCTGAAGCCAAGCAACCTTCTACTGAATGCCAATTGCGATCTCAAGGTCTGTGACTTCGGACTTGCACGGTCCGCCGCCTCGCAAGAAGACAACTCGGGCTTCATGACTGAATATGTTGCCACGCGATGGTACCGCGCACCAGAAATCATGTTGACATTTAAGGAATACACCAAGGCGATTGATGTGTGGTCTGTTGGCTGCATCTTGGCCGAGATGCTTAGTGGCAAGCCATTATTTCCTGGCAAGGACTGTGAGTTTTTGAAATCCAATGGCGATTGTATCCGCTACATGTGGATGTCTCGGCTGATTTTGTTACAGATCACCACCAATTAACGCTGATTCTGGATGTACTGGGGACGCCGACTATGGAGGATTATTACGGCATCAAGTCGCGCCGTGCGCGAGAATACATTCGATCTCTTCCCTTCAAGAAGAAGGTGCCATTCAGAACTCTGTTCCCCAAAACTTCAGATCTTGCGCTTGACTTATTGGAGAAACTGCTCGCTTTCAATCCTGTTAAGCGAATTACTGTGGAAGAGGCTCTGAAGCACCCTTATCTGGAGCCGTATCATGACCCTGAAGATGAGCCAACGGCACCCCCGATCCCTGAGGAGTTTTTCGACTTCGACAAGCACAAGGACAACCTCAGTAAAGAGCAGCTGAAACAGCTTATTTATCAAGAGATCATGCGGTAAAATACAAGACCTCCTGATACGACAGACCGCATGAACCTTGCCTAGAATCCGGGTTTGGCGAGCACGTGGTCCTAACAATATGGGTGGGAGAAGCTCAATTGCATCGCAGATGGGCACCAGAATATTAAGCGAATGAGTGACGCACCAGCGCAGTTTATGTTTGATTAGAAAAGATCAGCGAGTAAGCGATGAAAGGCATTAGCGAGTCCAGCGAGATATTTGCTAGGAAAAGGCCAGCTGTATATCTTGAGAGACGATGGATGCGTTCTCTCCTTCTACCCTCTTGTTGTATCGACCGTCTCCTATACATGGGCGGCGCCATATATGTGTACAAGAGAATGAAGTGTAGTAAAGGCGCGAGAATCTCGATCAACTGTGGAAGAGTTCCTGATCTAGGCTGATCTGAGAGATTTGAGCCATGTTTGGAGCCTTAAGACAACAAGCGGAGTGAGAGAGATGGATATATGAGGTCGTCTCTTTGCCTTTTTCTTTGTATTCACTCGTCCACACATCTATGCGTCGATTTTATTCTCTTTTCTTTGCCTATTGTTACTTGGAATTTGTGAGTTATAGTGGACGGATGAATCTAGCTCCATATGCCGATTATCATCTGTTCCCGCTTCCCCTTTCTGCTTGCTTGCTTGCTTGCTTGCTTCTTTGATATGATTCTGAATGTGTGCGAAAGTAATTAGTGAATGATATTGATCATGCTGCTACAGTCTAGAAAATCGGAATGGGATGGGGGAGGGTGGTGTGAAGCGTAGTCGATCGACCTATGTTGGATGGTTCATACGTATGTGATCATCTATTTCCTACTCAACAGGCGAATTGGTTTTTTGTCATCGATTAGTCCATCACGTCTTTGCTATTATCTTGCCGAGTCTCTTGACCAGTGTACCCCGGCGCAAGCGGCAGTCGCCAAATACTGAGTTTTAAGACTTATGCAGTTAACCTGGAAATCATGAAGTCTTTTTGACTTCTTTCCTTCTTCGTTTGTTTCCCTTTACAATGTCAATTTTATACGTCTTATCCATGATTTTACTTTTCATTCCTCTTCGTTGCTTTGTTCGAGCATTGGGGGTTGGGTATCTTTATTAGCTATGTCTGCCTGTCCGCATGTTGAACATTTCCGGGGGGGATATCTAGACGCCTAAAGTGCCTGCGCTGGACTCGCTTCTGTTACCTCTTCTCGCGCTTCAGGTTCTTCAGCTTTCCTTCGTACGAACTCCTCTGCTTCCCCTCTACCTTCTTTCGTCACTTGCTCTATGTTCACATATCCGTCTCTCACGACGTCTCTTGTTCTCTCGTGACCCATTTTCGCATAGATCTCCATATCTGTCTCGGACAGAGCAGAGCTATGTGTAGCTGCTGCATCTTAAGCCGGTAGACTGATGGTGTGTCGTGATGCCCCCTTCTTCGCAATTAAGAGTATTGCAGAGCTTAGCTCACAGGATTCTCTCCTTTCTCGTGTCCGCTGCTTTACGGCCAGCTCAAAAATTCAGGGCTCAATAATGCAGGTGTATCTCTGCAGGCTTGGTCGCGATCCTGTCAGAAGACCGACAGCAGTAAAAGGACTCCGCTGGTACAGATGTAAGTTCCAGCCGGACTTCGTTCATCTAAGTCACCGCTTTCAATCCCTGCTGCACTTCTCATCGTGATGTGGTAGTATCCGTTGGTCCATAATGCCCAATAGACGCCAGATATCCAACGTAGATGGTGCGTGCATATTTGATTTTGTTTTTCTCCAGACCTTGCCCCTGAAATAGTAAGTATCACGGCCTTTCGGCTCAGGTTCCTCGGTTTCCAGTTTGGAAAGGACCTGCTCTCATGACTCATCGTAATTGTCATCTCTCATTCCGTAGATCACTCATATCCACTCTACTTCTCGTTCGTCCAGTCTCTTCTCTTCGCTGCCAGCTTATTGTCTCCTTCCTGTTTCTGTTGCTCATCCCCACATCAGAACACCCAAACCCCTTCAACTACTTCAGCGAACCCCAGTTTAGCTGGCACCCACAACCCATAATTCCACTCCGAGGATATCAAACTTCTCTCCTTCTTCACTGAGTGGCTGGTTGAGGAACGTATCGCACTCGGCGCTATGGCCCCGGCTAAGACCGTCATTAAGCCACAGCCCAAATGTCCCGCCGCGCCCACCACCAACGCTCAGGAACTTTGTTTCGCAAAACATGCAGTAGTCGTTGGCACCAGTGTACGCAAAGGTCTGAAAACGGACGCTTTGCGATGTCGGTGCAGGAGAGGGAGCGCGTTTGTCGCTCGTCGCGTCAAGTACATTTGGTGCTAATTTTTCTTTACTGGCATGAGAGGAGCCGTTGGATGTACTTGTGGATGGTGCAGGTGCTGCTATAGTTGTCGTGCGGTAGTTCAGGTTAGTCGTGTCGGCAGATGGCGGGGGCGGTAAGGGCGCATGAAGGCTTGCACGCCATAGAAAGCATTCCCCCGTACCATAGTACGAGGAAGCCGGATGTGGTGCCTCTGTGAGATATGCGCCAAAGATCTATGGTTTGAGAGAGTCAATGTTAGCTGCCTTGCTCGTTGTCATAGAAGGAATGAATAAATCTCTATTGCGCCTCTCCCTGGGTATCAAAACATGGGCGCATATTTAAAAGTAGAGACTATAATGATAGAGGAGAGAGTGATTCCGCGAATGGGGGGAAATAAGAAAAGGAGCGATAGCTATAGAGAGAGAGCACCTTACCCCATCCGTTCCATCTCTCACGACGAGCACAAACCCCGCCCGCACGCCGCGATACTTCTCACATAGTTGGTAGAGCGTAGCAAGGGAGCTCCCATTCTGATACAGGCTATACACCAGGCGCCAGTCCTCCATAATCTTCAGGCGCTCGGGCAGAAAGGTGCGTATCTCCTCGGCAACGCCGCGAGCCAGCAGCCGCTCGTCGGGCTCCGTGTCAGGGCGGTAACCGTGTAGGACAACGGGGTCGAGGGACGGTAGGCCCCGGGGCGTCGCCGCTCGCCTGGGCGGCGTGAAGGCGCCGCTTATGCCATCGCCGGCGGCGCCTGGTATGATGCCCGGGGGTTGAGCGTTGTTGTTGTAGAGCTGTGAAACTCCCGGTGGCGGTGTGGGTGCGGTCGTGCTGTCTACGGTTGAGATGCGGCGCAGAAGTCCCCAGACGGCGGACCCAATGCCATACCCGGAAGAGGAAGCCGCGGGCGCCTGCGATAGAGGCGGCCGTGTCGGCGGCGGTGACCGCCGAACCTGTTGTAGATGTGATTGAGAGCTTGATTTCGACGGAGGGTCGGCGTGTGATTGCGCAAAGAAGTTGTCGTCGTCGTCGTCAAGGTCGATCAGGTTGCCTGTGCCGTGCCGGTCCATTCTAGCCGTCGCAGGCTTTGCAACTACACTATCTTTGCTGTCTTGGATGCCTTCGAAGAGGCCGGACTGTAGAGGTGGAGAGGAAGACAGCAGGAAGACGAAATCTGAGTGGGACCACTTCCTTTCTAGCTCGTCGACCCTCGCCCTTATTCTATTACCTCAGCCGTGGTGTGGGCAGCCGAGCTGAGCGCAACGGAGCTGAGCTCATTGACGACGGCGCGGCCTGTGACGTCGTATTCTGCGGCCGAGGAGCTTGATGCTGTCCACAGCTATTTTAGGAATCCGGATGGCGGGGCTGGTCTGCGGCCTCGGTCGGTTATAGTTATATGCTTAAATGGATAATTGATATTTCAGATGCCGATGCGTTCTGGGTGCTATTAGATAAACATATTCATGGCCACGTCACGATAATGAGGGACGGGATGCGGACGAGTTGCCATTCCGATCGATTTATTCGAGACGTGGTAAGAATTCGAGGTGGATGGTGTTGCGTTACAGTTGGTCTGCTGTGGTCTGCTGTGGTCCGCTGCTGTTGGCCTGCTATGCGGGTGCTGCCTGTGTGGTGGAGATGGAAGGAATGGGGTACCTAATGTAACTTCCAACTTACATTGATATGTACCTAATGCACCTTTGACTGATGAGCAAAGAGAGGCTGTTTACATTGATACATAGCAGTCATTCTACAGTGCAGCTAAGGTAGTGGGTGTCTGAACAAGAGTCGAATACAACGTTGACTCAAACAGCTTTTGAGCAGGTATCCACCACTAGGAATTCATATCCTGCTGACACAAGATATTTATATGCGCAAGAGGATGTGTTGTACAAGAGGGATACAGATAATTATAATATTACTGTAACATGCATCCATGTAGATCTTTAGGTGTATTTATAATGCATGCTGAATCCACATCGAGGAAAGTTGTTGGTGTAAGTGCCTGACTTGACTGGTGATCGCCGCCGGAGCGACCCAGAGATTGACAGGTTGACAATTGTCTGACTCTTGGCAGCCAGTACCTTGCATAATCTCAGTCTCACAGACGCTATCTAGCAATAAACTACGATACTGAGCCGGTGAGGCTCGCGATATTCAAGAAGGAGCAGTGTATCCTTTAGCAACCCCTGATTTAGTCCATCCCTCTGACGTCACATCAAACTAATCACTCTACCAGTCTATACTTGAAAGCTGGCGATGGCGTCTCGAACACCTTCAGGGCTTGGCTTCTCAGCGCAGACGTCCGGCTCCACGCCGAAGGTCTCTATCAGATAGTCTCTCGTTGTCGGCCCTATTGTGGCAATGTAAGTAGTCCGTTGGCCAGGCGCCTCTGCGGCCTTGGCCGTGTCTTCGTCGAGTGTGAAGCCCAGGCCCTTGAGCATACTGTCACAGCCCGTGGGCGAGAAGACAACTACCCACTTGGTAGGTCGGTCTCTTGTGCTCGACAGCACCTCCTCAAAGTCCTTGGAGAACGACTCCATGACGCCCGTGCCGTATACCACTGTCTCGGTCACTTCGATGCGCATGTCGGCCGGCAACGAGTCGTCCATCAAAGTCTTGGGAATAATATCCCGTCTCTGCTCTCCGACGAGGAAGAGCAACGGCGGTTTCGTCGGCCGACCTCGGTACCAGTCACCATAATGCTGTAATATGTACCGTGCAAGCGCATCACCGTTTCCGGTATGCTCGCCGAAGATTCGCAAAGGTGGAGACTGAGGAATCGCCTTCAATGCTCTAGTCGTGGCAGGGCCGACACTGTATATGGGCACGCCCGGCAGATGTGGCCAACCCTCTTCTTCGCCTATCCATTCAAGTCAGGTCGCTAAGGGATTCTATATGATGAGAACGACAACAACGATGACCATTGTCACGATAGTATATGTATGTGTTTGGTAACAGTACCTTGACCCTCACCGACTATCTTGGCAAAAGCCTCGACGGCCCTCTGCGAGGTGAATATGAGTCCTCCATAGACGCTGTCGATGCCGCTGTTTATCTTCTTTTCATGGAGAAGTGTCCTGAAGCTTTTCAACCCATCTTCGTCAAAGCAATGCTGCAGCACCGGTACAAAAGTGGGCTCGAACTGAAAGTTGCCATGCGGGGTCGAGAAGAGATCTTCATAGGCGTCTGTCGGCGTTGATTTTGTTTTCAGAAGAAATACGGGCACTTTTTGCCCGTCAAGGCTTGAAGTTGGCTCTCCAGCCATAGAAGAGAAAAGACTAGGACGAATAAGCTACAGTTACACACTCACATCGAGGACAGTATATCTGCCTGACACGAGTGTCCTGTCAGTGATGTCACAGTTGCTAGTGGTATCGATAAGAGCACCTCATGTATGTACCTACATGTACTGTATACTACGGGAGGCAGGTACCTAAACAGACACTGCATAAGTGTGGATACTTTGGTTCCCGAGACATACCCCCAAGGAATTCTTGAGCTTTACCTGCCTGCCTGCCAAGCATTACAAATCGCCGTCCGCCGATGCGGTCCTGGCCGGCTTTTCGAATCTTTTTCTCTCGCCATCGCAAGATTACTTCGCCGTGATTTGCTAGCGTTGTCGCGGATGAGCTGATACCCCTCGGCAGATTTTGCGTTTTTGTTTTCTAGTTCACACCCGCCGTTGCGCCCTTGGACAGCATGGCTGTCGATCTTCCGGAATCGCAATCGTCGCCGGCGCCTCCCGCGAAGTTGCCTCCGGGCATGATTCTAGACAAGGATGGGAAACCGTACGCCTTTCACCGCACCCCTACGTCCCAGGCTTATACGGGGAAGCGCTTCCCACTAACGGAGTCTTTTGCGTGTTAGTTGTCGATCTTGCAATTCAAAGGCCTCTTTCAGCCAGTGGGCCCGACAGACCAAGTCGTCGCTGAAGTCGGGAGTTGGAGGTGCGGCTGGTGCTGTTGCCGCTGGTGCCGCCAGTGCGACGACCGCCGCTGCGAATGCTCCTCAGGCCGCCGATGACTGCCCTCCTGACGTCGAGGAGCTCGGTCGGAGCACCTGGACCCTCTTACATACCATCGCGGCGAACTACCCGAAATCACCGAACTACAGGGAGCAATCGGACCTCAGGACCTTCATGGGTGTGTTTTCGCATCTATATCCTTGCTGGGTATGCGCCGAAGACTTCCAGAGGTATATAGAGAAAGAGCAGATCAGGGTCGGCAGCCGGAACGAGTTCGGCACGTGGCTGTGTGAAGCCCACAACGCCGTCAACACCAAGCTTGGCAAGCCCGTCTTCGACTGCTCCAAGTGGGAAGAGAGGTGGCGCACTGGATGGAAAGACGGACGGTGCGACTAGACCTGTTGCTGCTCGGGTGCATGCGCCCTATTTCGTGAGCCTTTTGAAGGCACTACCACTACCCCTGCCCGGCTGCTCCATGCGCAGCGCGAGCATTGTTCATCGATGTTTTGTAATATAATTGTATACCACTAAAGGATAGATTCAAGGAAGCGGGCACGGATTCGGCGTTTGGTTAGATCTTTAGAGAACCGCATCGCCGCTCATGATTATAGTTGTTATAATACATCATGTAATCTCATTCAGTGGGGGCAATTGTCAGCTCCATTATCGAAAATTCCTACATTCGACAGAGTTGGTAACAGAAGCAGTCTTTAGATTCAGACGAAAATAGATTATATCTCGCCGAAGCCAGAACGCTGCAAGTCGCTTGGTCTAGACCGATAAGCCCGCGGCTGGGCCGCTCCGCTATCAAGTCTCTCATGCAGCCGAATAAAGCCGATGCGGCGGGGCCAATGGCAGGCGACTTCCCGGGCGGATATGGTACGTTTTTTTTTCGCGTCGGTGGGAAGGTCCGTTATGCCTACCATGCCTGCCTACACAGCCTAGGACCTACTCAGTAACATACCTTAGCGGATACATTGCATCATGGCCCGCCCTGCGCCGCCCATATTTGCCCGTATCATGACGACGAATGCACATCAGTCCACCGTGGGTTCGTGTGGCCCGTATTGCCAATTGGACAAGATGGTAAACCCATGCCTGTATGTGAGTAAGGTAAGAGCCCACCACCAACACCACCACCAACACCACCACGCGGACGTCTTCTCATCCAAGCTGCCGAAGCCGCCCGACGAACATTCGTGGTTGCGTTGTTTTCAGTAGGTGGGTGAGACCGGGTTAGACGTTTTCATTATCCTCATTCCAGTCCTAGATAAGTAACCTACTGCCTGCTTCGTCAGTGCCGACAAGATACTCTCTTTGTTCCTCACTTACACACAAAATACTACCTACTTACTACGCATTACAATCCAAGAGTGTGAGAACTTCTCCATACGCACTCGCGCCAAATACCCCATAAAAAGCATATAGGTCAACAAAGCAGTTTTAAATACTATTCTTTCGACCCCAACAATGCCGCGAGGGGACATTAGGACGGCCAACTTGAACAAGCCCGTGGACGTCGCGGAATACCTTTTCACGAGACTCTACCAGATCGGCATTCGCTCCATTCACGGCTTGCCTGGTGATTTTAACCTTGTCGCCATCGACTACATACCCAAAGTCGGGCTTGAATGGGTTGGCAATTGCAATGAGCTCAACGCAGGTGAGTTATGAAACCCCGCCTATTCCCCAAAATGCTGGAATGGTCCGGCGCTAATTTACTCTCGTTGGTAGCATATGCCGCCGACGGCTATGCCAGAGTCAAGGGCATAGGCGCCATCGTGACCACATTCGGCGTGGGCGAGCTGTCGGCCATCAACGGCCTGGCTGGCGCATACAGTGAGATGGTGCCCGTTGTCCATATCGTCGGCTGCCCGTCGACTATCTCTCAGCGCAATGGCATGCTGCTGCATCACACGCTGGGCAACGGCGACTTCAATGCCTTCGCCAATATGAGCGCCGGTATCTCCTGTGTTGTGGCCAAGCTCAACGATCCAGCCGAAATCGCCTCCCAGATCGACCATGCTCTTCGCGAGTGCTACCTTCGCAACCGGCCGGTTTACATTATGCTGCCGACGGACATGGTGATAAAGAAGGTCGAGGGCGAGCTTCTAGACACGGAGATCGACCTCCGTGAACCCAGTAATGACGAGGCCAAGGAGGACTACGTAGTCGACGTTGTCCTGAAATATCTCCATGCTGCTCAGCGTCCTGTCGTGCTCGTCGACGCTTGCGCCGTCCGGTCCCGTGTACTGGACGAAGTGCACGCATTCGTTGATAAGACGAAACTCCCCGTGTTTGTGACGCCCATGGGGAAGAGCGCCATTGACGAGACGCACCCTTCTTACGGCGGCGTCTACGCCGGCAGTGCCAGCCACCCCGAGATCAAAGCCATAGTCGAAGACTCGGACCTCGTGCTCAGCATCGGCTCTCTCAAGAGCGATTTCAACACGGCCGGCTTCTCATACCGCATGTCCCAGCTCAACACGATCGACTTCCACACCGATTACTGCGTGGTCCGGTACTCTGAGTATCCTGGCGTCAAGATGCGGGGTGTCCTGCGCAAGATTACGGAGCGTGTCGACACCGCTCAACTCAAAGTGCTAACCGCACCAAAGACATTCGCGTCTGCGGACGACGAATTCGAGGGCAGTGACGGGCCCATTAAGCAGGCGTGGTTCTGGCCCCGCATTTCCAATTTCTTCCGAGAAGGCGATATCATAGTGTCGGAGACAGGCACGGCCAACTTCGGAATCTGGGAGACTGTATTCCCGCCAAATGTCACGGCTCTGAATCAAACTCTCTGGGGCAGTATCGGCTGGGCCGTGGGCGCATGTCAAGGCGCCGCCCTCGCGGCCAAGGATTCTGGCGTGAAGCGCCGGACAATCTTGTTCGAGGGCGATGGCAGTCTTCAGCTCACAGCACAAGAAATCAGCACAATGATCAGACACAACTTGGACGTCATCATGTAAGTTATTGATCATCATTATCTTCCAGTTCTATAGATCCTTCATCTACATCCTCCACCTGCTTCCCTTTTTCCCTTTACAATTCAACAAAAGGAGTAATGAACTCCAAACAACTAACCCGCGCGTAGTTTCGTCATCTGCAACGACGGTTATACAATCGAGCGCTTCATCCACGGCATGGAAGCCTCGTATAACGATGTGGCGACGTGGCAGTACCGGGACCTGGGCACCGTCTTCGGCGGGTCGCCCGCGACAGTCAGGAGCTACGCCGTCCACACGCCCGCCGAGCTCGAGACCTTGCTCGCCGACGAGGACTTCGCCAGCAACTACCACGGCCTTCGGCTCGTCGAGCTGTACATGGGCCGCGAAGACGCGCCGCACAGCTTGAAGATGACGGCCGAGGTTAGCGCCAAGACGAATGCGCGGGCAGAATAAACACTTTCTAGATCGGAGGGGTGGGGATATAAAAGGACCATGATAGGATGGCTTTTACATTAGTAGACGGGTCAATGAGGCTATAGGGGATGGCTGAGGGCGTTCAAGGCGTCACAGGGGAGGTAATTCGGAACGGGTAATGATAATGAGCATGCTCTCGGTTCTCTCACCATAATCTCCCATATCTATCATAGCTAGTCCAAAAATAATAATAATATTACACTATCTCAAAAATAAAATGCCTATCTATCATTTACTTTCTTATTCTACTTAAAACGCAAAAACAAAGGCAAGGTACATACTTAGGTCTGGGTGTCTGGTGATCAATGTTCAAGTTCACTCTTACGCTATAATGTGGAAGTCACCTCCGTAGGCGCTTCCAATCTTGGATCAACTCATACGAATTCTGGATGTACCGGCAGTCCGCCATATTAATCGAAGGTTTACGTCGATCTCGATCCGATCAGCAGATAGCTGCTTTATTTGCGACCTTTATTCTATACACTACGACCTGGGTTCATGGAAGAACTAGGTAGGCTCATGATATCTGTGCAATATATAAAACACGAACTTCCTCGATACAGATCCATACCACTGATTTCGGGGCTAGACAAACTCGTATAAAGCACCTTACTCGTAGTTCCTAGAGGGAAGCCCCTACTTTATTGTAGCCATTACGCATATTCGAAGATGAATACAGCATAAGAAACATGGAAAGCCAGATCACAAACTGGGGATATATAAAAGAATCAGGGTGGTTCCTAGCCGGAACCCAGAAACACCAACGTATCACACAAATATTCTGCACTCAAAACCGAACGAAGAAAAGGACCGAGTTATAGCCAAAAACACAGACTGAAAAACAATGTTCTGCTTTCGACTCGTAATGATTCGTCTCCCACTCCTATGCATCCTATATGCTAATTCCCCAAACTTGATCTATATAGACCAGAAACCGCAAAACCAGTATATCACCCTTCTTCTTTCTTCTTCTAGATTGCCAAGCCAGATCTCACTACCTTCTATGAAGGAGCGGTCCTTTACGTCTTTACTCTCTTCGTTCTATCGTACATTGCTCGTACATTGTTGAAGACTTTTACTTATTCCGTCTCCTCGTCGTGATCATCGTCGTTTTATGCAAAGCCTCTAGTTATCCCAGGGGAAAAAAGAGATGGATATGTTGGGCTGAATGCATGTTCCTTTCCCCTCCCCGTGTATTTCTATTCGCAGTTCGTGTCCTAAGCCCAACAGAAAATAACTGATTCTGCTGATGATATGATGCTGGCCTCTCAATGCATACGCGAGAAATGAAACAAACAAAAAAACGCCGCCTCCAAATCTATCGCTCGATGCTGTCTAGCCGTGGACCACAATGCTGAAAGGTCCTAGCGGGTGTCGTTCGAATTACCAAACGCATAATTTTCCTATATGATATTATGCTTCCCTCTACCGGTAGTTCCCTCAAGCCTAATTGAACAGCCTATTCCTTGAATTTAGGACAGCGCAGATCCCAGGGTTTTTTGAGGTTATATGGTGCACAAACGGCTTCATTTGCGAATGCACGCCACCTATCTAGCAGATCGGTTTGGCGTATCTCCTCGGCCTGGGTGAAAAAGCTAAAATGACCGACGACGGCACGCGTGTCAATAATGAAAGGCCGGCCCGTTTTCTTCGGAATGAGCCTGGTAATGGCGTCCTCATCATCGTCGTCCATAGGCAAATGCTTCTTGATATCGGAGCCCCAGACGGCACAAAAGTTGAGGTTGTACCGTCGAAACTGTGTATCGAATATTTGCTCGCCGCCTAATACAAGCTGACCGTCAACTTTTGGCGCTGACACGGTGGTATTTTTTTCTGGCCCCTTGGCGTTGTCGGGATATGTTGCTGGCTGTCCGAAGAAGTAGCGAGATATCTGACTTTTCTCGAGATTATACAGCAGAGAGTACTGTTGCTGGGCGGCCATGGCCCATGATTTCCAAACCGGGCTGAAAGCGATAAAGTCCGGGCCGGGGTTTTGGTCATATCGGCCCATCGAGGTATGAAGGAGGTCGAAATTATCCTCAGATAACAATACGAAAGGATGGCCGCGATACGGCACCTTAGGAAACATGATATCAACATCGCTTGCAGCTTTTAGCTTTTTCGCCTTGTTCGTTGGATATCGATCAAGCTCGGATACCCGCCATGTTTCGGACGCCTTATGATTTGGTTTCCTATTTGGGTCTGGCACGAATGGATAGATGACATTATGGTGGAACTGTTCCATTCCCGTGATGGGGCTATTGACCAAATGCGCCGAGACTGCGTACGCGTGCGGCACAGCAAGCCGCGTATGCACCAGTTGAGGAATGGCATCCTGATGAATATAGATCTAGCACGTATAATTAGCCCATCGGTCATTCACTCCAAATAATAGTACACGTATTGCCAGTTCAGCGAAGATGAATGTAACATGCCCCGATGGAGGCAATAGAAGGTGACTTACGATGTCATCATCGAGTTTAATGTACAAGGTATTATCCGCAGTGGCGTGCGACCATAGGCAGCCGTACTTCTGGTTGTTCTCTTGGCAGTCTTTTTGCCCAACGATCTTATAGTCGGGGTTATATTTCACAAGATCGCGCAGCCATGCGATGTCGTCTTCCTCCTCAGTGTGGACCATGAACCACACTTCATCGACGTATCCGCCGTGAGACGCGAGATTCTGTCGGAGATAACAGTCCAGAATATCAACGTATCTCTTGCGCCCGAAGAAAACCATAGCAACAATCTTGAAGCCGCTGGGCTTTTGCCAGCCGCCCGGGGGCGCAACACTGTGGTGCTCGACCTGAGGGGATCGATCGTGCGCCTTGAGATCGTAGTTCCCATCCGTGTCGACGGGCCAGGTCGTACAGAATTCGGGGTTAGGCTCAGATACGGGTGTGTGGGTAGGACTAAGTGATCCTATCGACGTCGTCGGCGTCGCTACCGGTGTGGGCGTCGTCGCGGCGGGTACAGAGCCGGTGAGCTTAGGCGGGGCGTACGAGGTGACAACGAGGACAGTGGTGACAAAGGAGACGGCAAAGATGACGGCGATGTATCGTGGGTTTAACTGGCTTGACTTGAGAATGGGCAGCCAGCTGGGCAACGACATGGACTGCAAGCGGCGCCAGAGCTGCCTCGACGACGACCGGTGCTGTCTCAACCAGTTGCTGTAGCCCTCGTGGGTGTCGTCGTATTCGAGGTCGAGATCGAAGTCGAAGTCGCCATCAAGGTCGCCGCTCTCGCGAGGGCCACCGCCTCCCTTGTGACCGTCCTTGGACATCAGCTGGGCCGAGGCCTCGACGTCGGCGTCTCTTCCTCCTTCTCGCTTTATCGTCATCGTCATCGTCGTCTGCCTCTTCGCTGCCTTCTTCTTCTTCTTCTCGTCGTTCGCTGTTGCAGCAGAGCGCGTCGACAGTGACAGGGTTTGCCAGCACCGCTCCAGACAAAGACAAAGAAGATCTCAGGCAACCGCCAGACCCGGGCCCATGTTGCATGGCTCGTATGGTGTATTACCAGTAGCTCGATCGACTGAAGCCTACCCAGTGTAGTACTTGCACTACACTATTAGCTGTGGATTTCGCTAAGCTCTATGTGGTATGCTAGGAGATAGCGAACACAGCCTACATACACGCCGGTAGTGCCGTATTACGAATGGTGCAAAGTACTGTACTAAGTAGGTGGCTGGAAGGGCTCTCTCCGTACTCTATGGTCTATGGTGGACCATGACCGGTGCGGGTTGATAACAAATAATCCAGGGTATCTATACATACACAAGAGGCAAACAACAGCTTGAATATACCGAGGAAATTGTTGTGAGACATGTCATGTAATATAAAGTTTGTATGACAGTTTCGGGTCATTGTACATATACATCATTTGCTCGCGAAAAGACACGCCAGGTCGCTATTTCGTCTTTTCTTTTTCTACCTTTTCCCCTCGCTTCCAGACAGGCGGAACCTAGGAGTTTGTTGATCCAGGGTTGTACCTTCTCTAAGGTAGGGACGAGCAAGCAAATAAACGGGATACCTGCATGTTAGTGATGTCCATCTGTACATAGCCACTCGGGCACACAAAGTATATGCCTATTATTTTATGATGCAAACTTACCTAGCTTTATTACGCTATCAAATGAATGATGTTGTGTAAATTTCTATTTCTTATTTTTATTTTCGGTTCGCCGTTTTCTTCTTTTTCTTTTCCTTCTCTATACTTCCTATATATAGTTTAATGTACACCTGGAAATGCTATCTCTACCTATGTACTGGTTACTTACTAAAGATTAGTACATGTAGGTAGGTAGGTACGCCCCAGCAACGCCCCCTTCCCCAGCTCTTGTACAGTAGGTACAGTACTACTAGGTAGGTTAGCTACTTACCTCTAAGTACTTACTCAGTCGTGCCTTAGTGAATACCCAAGATTTGCAACTGTTATGTGTTTATATCCGTGACGGGTGTTCTTTTTGCGGCTCCACTTGCCGAACTTTTTCTTCGCATACTAATGTTTTCCGTTTTCATCGCCGCCGAAGGTTGGTACAGTGTGCAGATCCGATTAAATCTGTATTAAGTGGAAAGACACAGTAATCTCCCTTTGATGGGTTCTGTGCTACATGCCCCTTGTTGAAGGACGCGCGCTTACAAAGCCAGCTTCAGATCTAGGAGTGTTCGCTATTTTCTGGTGAACACATGTCGTCATTTTTAGAACGTCGTCAGTCGGTAAGCAAATCTGTAGTAGTATAGATCTGGATGACTTGCCGGCTCCTCGCGAGTCTGGGCACGGTCTGGGCAGTCTTGGCGGTCTCGGCGACTCTGGGCATCTGCAAACACGCTGGCCCAGGCTAGGCTAGGTTGTTTCCGGTATGCTGGTAGCTGTCTTGGCTGCTACGGAGCTGACTGAGCGAAGGTAACTAGCGCACATTCCTTTATGGCACTAGCATAGGTAGTCGATCTGATCTCATCTCCACAGTGCTACTGTATACAGCTGCGCACTGTGTTTTTTTTTTTTCAGCTTTGCACGACATCGCAGGATTGGCCAATCATGTCTAGTAGATTTCCCCTATTCTACGCTAAAGTGAAATCTCACGACACCTATCCCGTATGTTAATCATACATCATTGTACAGAATACCTAGGTAGGTAGGTAGGAACGTAAGTATAGGGAGGTTTTGTTTTCAGCCATGGGTCCCCACCTTCCGCAAGAGCTGACAAACTTCTCCAGTTAGTTTTATATTCAGGGCGAAACAACTGATTGTTGCGTTGGTCTCTGTCTCATATCTAGAAAGAGGAAGGCTGGCATTTCACCCGAGACAGATACCACCCTCAGACAAACATGTTCAAGGATAAACCATCCATACCATTTGACTTGTCAAACTAGCCTAGATCCCCTCAGAGCGATTCGGAATGCCTAATAATAGCGGTTGGGCCTCAAGCCCAAAGTTACTGAGCGTACGCTATAGGGACCCCTTTATGAAGGCAGAACTCGACGCACTCGACCAATCCTTTCCTTCGAGGTTCCTTCCCACCCCAGCATTACCATGATCTACTCCAACTCCATGTATGATATATATAGTTTCACAAGCGTAAATTCAACATCAGTTCTTCAGTTCTTCAGCACGGAATTCTACGATATCTCCTCACATCTTAACTCAAGTGAAGGTCCATTTCCAGCTTTTAATGAAGAGTTGCAAACGGCTTATACAAAAGATTCTACTCGTTTGTTCGGGGAGTCCATGGCAACCTGGAGAGGCCGAAAGTAATTTGAACGGATAGTACGATTCGTATAGCAACTAGCCTAACCTCACGTAGGTATACGAGCCTTTGAGTGTATCTAAAAATTGAATTAGTCTTGACATAGGTGTTGTCGGAGTACCCTACCATCCGAGGCATCTCCTCGCTGGCACGTGGTCTCCTCATCCTAAACTAGTATTGATTTTCGGGGGTTAACGGTTGGTTAGGTAATGTATCCTATGTAGTTTGCTAAATGCAGGAAAATTCGTATCGGGAGTCAAGTGAATGCGCTTCAGGATTTCTTTCACGGAACAGGAAGATCTTGAAACGCCTCCCACACTAGTACAGGCTGACAAGTGACTAGACAATCCTAGTGCTTAGAAATACTCTCACCGAGACGTAGATCGTTTAACTTACGACGCCCCGAAGTCGTGTGAACTGACGCACATCCCATGGCGTGATCATGCCACAACTTCGCATAAAGCTCTCTTCCGTCGAGTCCAGTTGAAATTCGCCGTTTCGTACCCAAGGTCTCTTTCACGACCTTCTCTAACGCAGCGAAAGCATCGATGTCTTCATAGAATTCCCTAAGGGGATATAATGGTTGTCCCTCTCACCAGCACATTACTCCTTGTAGAAACTGATAAAGTGAGCTCGTTAGCCGCGGATCTTAAACTTTTGTGCTGTTGACGTGGGATGCTTACGAACAGATGTCATTGGTATAACTGATGTACGTCGTCATATCCGCAATGGCCTCTTTATAGCACAATACATCAGATCAAAGCTCCTCTGGAAATACCATCCAAGCGTATACCTCCGATACATAGTCTGAGCCCGATAGCAATTCGATCACTGTGGTTCTCCGGAGCCAGTAGTCGACCTTCTAGATGAGATAGGCGCATGGTACGAGGCGTTCTGCCTGCTCCAGGATACAGTCAATTCGCTGCCGGGAGACTTTTGCCTCTGCAAGTGGCAAATACGGAGAAAAGGAATTCCAGAGAGGGTTTACATTTACCCCCCCAGCTATGCGAGTCACTTTTGCTACACCACATTCACCTGGATTCCTTGCCTGCTGGCATCATCGATGACGAGCATAAGCCAGGTGCAAGTCCATTGTGTATGCGAACCTCGAACAGATGAGCAGGGAAGCAAAACCGCGTCGATTATGATGCCGTAGGAAAAAGACTGACCGCTGCATATTTGACTCCTCTAGAAAATCCGAACCACGCAGGCGTGCCTTCGGGAAATGGTATAGCCGTGTGAGCTGCCTGTAGTTGCATGCCCTCGAAGATAGCCTGGTGATCATTTGCCTTGGCTCCGGTATAATTATCCCACCAACACAGTAGCCGTGACCAGTAGTCGACAATGAAATAGAGGGTGGAATGGGTTGAACGCTTCCAACAGGGCACCATGTCGCGCTCATAATTTTTGGGCATTGGTTTACCAGTGGCCTCAGTTTGCGTCTGATCTCGTTAACGTCAGGAAGCATCGTCGCAAATTGTTCGGGGCCTAGAGGTACGAGGTCTTATTGTGTGAGCAAAGAGATTGAAAGCCAGTGATGATGCTGGATTTACCTGGGGGGGGATCATGGCTAAGAGTTGGAAACCGGCAGAGTAAATAGACAGATATTATCGTCATAAGGGCTGGTAACAGGACTTACAAATAATTAGCTTCAGTGCATTATACGATAACAATATTCTTTAACCTCAAAACCCTCTTGACCATTCCGAAGGCTCCTCTACAGCCTCCTGTGGGCCATAACTTATACGTACGTGCCTGTGTCTTGGCCATCGGTGTTTACGAAAGCCTCCGCGGATTTTAACAAGCCTCAGATCAGCGAGGGCTAAATGGCTTCGTTGAGATGGTGATGGTCTCTATTGTTAGTCAGAGACCTACAACCCACTGAGTCCAGCATATATGACTAATCTTACTTATCACTCTGTGGTACACAGTTACACATATGAAGGTGATTGCCGGATTTCGCCTCTCTACCAACCTGTTGACCATCGAACGACTCTATAATTACGTAGCTGATATATTTCTGGAATTATATCTCGGTCTCCAACTGAACGTAGAAATGTTCCGTATCTCAGACTTCACCTATCCATATTCATTTCAGTCGCCTAGCTCCCTCATGAAAGGCTGGTCTACATGGACAATATGGGTTACATAATCAGGTAGCGAGACCACAGAGGAGAGGGGGGGAAGAGGCTGAGAAAAGGGCAAAAGGAAAATATGGTAGGTGATATCGATACCGCAAACTGTCGGCAGAGCGTTGCAGTCTACACAAGCCACAGCAGCCACAACAGCCACAAGTTGAATCTAGAGCCCCACAGTAAAGCTATCTCTTTTAGGCATAGCCGCCAATTGAACTTATCAAGAAAAAAAAGAGTCCCAAGCTCCACACGGCTGCAAGAAATTCTCGAGCTGCCAAAACTTAACAATCTGCAAACTTGCCCCAAAGGACCCTTGTTAACCGCGCCACATACGCGGATTCTGGGCCCAATTGACCGTGCAAGCTCAGGAGGGAGACATAAAATCAAGTCGTCGCATACAGACCCCGAAATCGAAAAATGTCGAGAGGAGCGCCGCGTGGACGCGGCTTTGGACGCGGCCGTGGAGGCGGCGGCGGTCGAGGAGGTGGTAAGAGCCCCTTTTTCTCTTTTCTTTCTCTTCTTTTCTCTATAATACGATATCAAAACAATTGAAAAATAAGCGAGTGGGCTAACATTGTATTTCTTTCTTTCTAGGCCGTGGCGGCTACGGACAGCGCGACTTCGGCCCGCCGGACACGATCCTCGAGATGGGCTCGTTCCTGCACGCCTGCGAAGGGGAGATGGTCTGCAGCAGCGTGAGCGCGCAGAACAAGATCCCGCAGTTCAACGCCCAGATCTTCCTCGAGAACAAGACCTCTGTCGGTAAGGTCGACGAGGTCCTCGGCCCCATCAACCAGGTCTACTTCACCATCAAGCCCTCCGAGGGCATCCAGGCCGGCAGCTTCAAGCCGGGAGACAAGTTCTACATCGGCGCCGAGAAGGTCCTCCCTTTTGAGCGCTTCCTGCCCAAGCCCAAGCCCCCGCCAGGCGCCCCCAAGGTCAAGAAGCCGAGCCGCGGCGGCGGCGGGCGTGGTGGGCCTATTCGTGGTGGTGGCCGCGGTGGGTTCGGCGGTGGCCGTGGTGGCCCGTCGAGAGGCGGACGAGGTGGTTTCGGTGGTGGCAGGGGCGGTCCTCGTGGCGGTGGAGGCTTCAGCAGGGGAGGCGGCGGCGGTGGTTTTGGTGGACGAGGACGAGGCGGAGGTGGCTTCAGCAGAGGAGGACGATGATGATGACAATGATGATACCCGTGGTTTCTGTCACGCTTCTTTTCCTCCTCGGTTGTGCATTTTAAATCACCCTTCATATGGTTCACGCGGTACGGGAAATCGGCGTTCAGGATCTGTTTGTTCTCTCGCGGGCCCCGTCACCTTTGGATGGGACCCCTGTTTTAAGAAAAAAATCCGAAGGAGCTTATACTTCCACCAACGTTGTATTTGCTAGTATTATTGCACAGTCACAACTGAGTACCACGGCCATCATAGGAGGATTGAGAAGTGAAAAATAGGCATGGTAAAATAGTGTGGTGCACTACATCAGAGGTGAAACTGGACGAGACTACCGTATACGTGGGGCATCAACGACATCCCACAAAGCACCGTGTAAACCGACATGGCTCCTTGTAGGTACTGGCACTCCGGCCAGTACTCTTGGCTATTTACCACCGAGCATGTGAAAATTTCCTAGCAACTATAGATCTGGATGTCTTTTAAGCAAGTGAATCGTAACCCTTGTCTCCTTGTTCAGATCTTTGCGTTATTGCTTGCATCACGGCGCATGTTATGAGCAATCCCAGAGTACTCCAACTCATCTCCCCCCTACGTTGCTTCTCCCCATTTCGACGACATGGGCCTGTACAAGGTCTTTCGAGGCGGCCCACGGCTGCCCCATGTTCTGCGTGTCGCGTATATAAAACTGACAAAGGGTATGGTAGGCAAAAACAGATACTCTTGCGTACACAAGCAGAGCAAAGAGCAACTGACAGGAACCAACGCAAGAAGTCAATATCAAATACGGTTGCGTTGTGCTAATGAAATGGTATCCCTTATCTTCTGTGCCACAGCTTGCAGGGGAGGGGTATTCTTTCGAATAGATCGAAATAGAGCCAATCTGAAATCTCACGGTGTGGTTGCAATAGTTTTCCCGGCGCTGTGTTGTAATCCCTCTTCTGGTGTGTAACATGATATTGAAGAAAGCCTGAAGACGACGGTAATGCCATCGATAAATAGTTGAACTATCATGGCCGATCTCTCCTTCAGGCCAAATTCAACTGTGAAACTGGACGCAGACGCAACTGCCTTTGTGTATAACCTCAGCAATCGCAAGCAACCCAAATCATTCTGCATCTTAAATTGTCTTTGGATCAGGCCATCGGCGTTCCACCTGGGGTGCTTTGTGGATACTCGCCTGGCACATGGGGTATACTATTAATTCGTTGGCTGCCCGGTCGAACTTGACCGTTCTGCAGCCCAAAAATATCACCGCTCATCGTTCGCGGAGCCTGCTTAAGAGAGCCATTTGCCATATTCGCTTGCATGCGCTCATCTCCAGGTACAGCGGATCTATCCACACGTGGTGCATGAGCACTGGGTGAGCTGACAAGGCTGGATTCTTCGCTGAGGCTTGTGATACTGGCTCCTGAAGTCTGAGAAACACTAACTGGGACATGGCCAACCACCACAATTGGGGCCTGCGATGACCGGCCCGAGTTGAATCTTTGCAGTCCGAATGGCTCGCCACTGTAAGGGTTCACACCATCCTCTCTAGCGGCGTAGTCTACAAGGGCTGCATGACTTGGAGCTTGATCGATTTTCACGTTTGAAGTGTTCCCATACGACTGACCGACGAGCTGTGATTGATAGATGCTGGGATAATTATCACCGATTCCGCTTCCAGGAAGCGACCCGGCGGCTGCGATTACGTCGTGATCGGGATTGGTGTCGCTGATTGGTGCTCCTCTCGCAGGCGTCTCTTCTTCTACAAGCCCGGCTCCTGAACTGGTGGGAGATAACGGCACAAGTAAGCCCCGTTGCGCATTGACCTGGATATCGGATGGAAATCGCCCACCTGTATGGGATTTGTTCTGGAAAGAGTCCTGGCGAGAACTTGGAACAGACACTGCTGGATCGGCCGAAAATGGGATCTCATCTTCTTCATCGACTACGCCGTCGCTACTTACACTGCGTTGGGAGGAACGCGAATAGGTACGGGCGTGGCCACGAACGAAATTGCTAAGTTCTTCGGGCGATTTCTCCGTAAGCGCCTTGATGTCCTCGTACCAAGCCATCATGGTGTCGTGACTCTCGGCTCGGAAAACCCAAGTATGTCCACGGTGCATTGTTCCCGTTTGCCTTCCTTTAAGTATGAACTTGCTGGAAGAGCCACCCTCTGTTGAGTGGGAACCAAGCTTCTGTTCCGGAAGATAGAGTGACATAACCGGAGCTCCTGTCTTGTCTGCAGACTTGAACTCGTGGAGATGTGTCGGCGAAAGTACGTACCTGTTAGTTCGTTAGCGCTATCCACGACATTCGTACATCCTACATACCATCCCGCTGTGTAGCTCTTTAGATACTTGCTCTTGCGCTCGAGTAAGCCAGCTCGAATCTCTTGACAGGCGTAATGATCCTGGCCGGGGTAATAAATGTGCTCCGGAGTCCTAATGGGAATTTCGGGATCCACGAACTGTGAATCCCTCTGGATAAAACTGACCCACTCGCGATCTTTAGGCATAGCAATAGGACCGGACCGGAGATCGTCAACTGTATTGTAGCCGGCATCCGCTTCCCTCTTAAGAATTCCAGCATAAGCGTTGTATGACTTTTGGATCTCACCAACGACGATAGATTCTAGTTCCCGGCCCGAAGCCTCCAAATTCAGATAAGCCTGAAAAGCAAAAAGGTAAGTCATTGCTTTTTGTCCTATGCTTAGAGTTGAAGGGCGCATGTACCTGATGTAAGTAGTTCTCCTCATCGAGCTGCCGCTCTACTTGTCTGTCGACGGCCAACCTCAAAAGGTAAGGATCATGCTTGCCGGTTGTGACAGAAGGGTCTACTTCATTTTGCCCTAGAGCCTCTTGAAGAGCCTTGACGGCTCTCCTCGTCCCTTCCATCTCCTTTTCGACGGAATTCTTGAAATCCCCGGATAGGCTCTTGATCTCCTTCATCTTTTGATTGAGGTCACTTCTCAATCCAGTCAAAGCTAGTATGACATCCCCCTCAATTTCCTTGGCCTTGTTGGCTTCTAGGATAGTCGTCTTATGGTAGCCCCTGAGAATTTGCAAAGCCTCATCCAAGCCACCGGAGGCTAAGAACCCAGGCGGAGTGGAAATATTGTTGCAGACATTAGCGAGCTTGAGCAGCGACTTGGAACGATGCTCATAGTGATTCTGTATTTCCCTAAAATATGCGATCAGATCCTTGAGAATCTTACGCCAAGCTGTTATTTGATATTACCATTAGCACAATCATAAGAGAGAACGTATGAGGTAAGGGGGAAAAGGAATTCGCGTCCACACTCATCACATACCTTGGAACCTCTGGGCCAGGAGTTCAGTGGGTGAGCCCGAGGTAGGCACAGGGCAATAAAAGACGCTGTGCATTTCGTCTGGCTCATGCGAGCTCTGGAGTGCTAGGCTCCTCACACTACCGGCCTTCATGCTTCTTCGGCTTCCGCTTCGCTTCAGGCTGGCGTTGCGACGCAATGAGTTCTTCTTCTTAAGGGTGTTACCTCTCGAGAGGGAGATTCCATGAGCGCTCGCGCTATCGCCAGTGATCATCTCGGACCGCGAGGAGATGGAATTCGCGCGCTGCATATTGGGGCTCTGCGATCGCTGTTGCTGTTCCTGTTGGGGATGACCGAGCGGGTGCTGTGTGGCAGAGGGACCATCAACGACCGAGCTCCCTCTCACGCTAGCGTCCCATTCCTCATTGAACTTCGGCTGGCGAATCGGAACCTGAAGGTTGTCGGCAGGAGCAGGCGACACCACGTGAGCGTTGGCCAGGGTATTGGACAAGGTCTGATCCTCGACGGCCATATTTTGCGGGGGATAGGAAAAGTAGCTCGCGGAGAGCGGTCGCTGATGTGTAGCTCCACCAGGCGCTGCAAGGCCGACTCCGTCGAGCGAGGCGTGGTTGATATTAGGGTTATTTGCCGGAGAGGTCGGCGGTTGGGTCTGGGCCGACGACATGATGCATCGACACAGCGACCTGCTTCAGAGATGGGGATCGGCTAGCCGGCTCGTTGGCCTGACAAGCTAGTGTAGATGGTCGACGACTAGCGTGGGATGGGAGTGCTAGATCCTGGTGTACCGTGATTTGTAGGGAACGAGAAGGAGAGGCGTCCAACGTTGGATAGGTGGTCAGAAGGTGGCGTACTGAATGAATAGAGTTCGCGACGGAAGAATGACGGTCGGTATGCACGCTTGTAATGAAAGTCAAAATCCAAAATCAGATCCAAATTGGAATGAATACTAGACAAAGACGCCTAGTAGGTGGGTATTGATGCTTAGGCTAGGTACTAAGTAGCCTATAGCCTAGGTAGATAGAAAGCTGGGCACCAGTTAGGGAGAGTGCATGTGATTGTGAGGCTATGTGCTATGTGCGACGATGTTTGTGGGTCTGGTTTTGGCGGCAGCGATGGCAGGCGGCGACGACGAACTACGACGACAGCAGTGCCAAAACAGCGATTTCGCGAGCGTAAGATATCTACTATAGATCGGACGGTGATGCTAGTGGGCGATGCCACAATGGAAGGATCACCGACGTACCTCTTTGCGCGCGCTCTTTGTCGCAAGTGTCGTACTGCCGCAGCGTCAATCTCGCAACCGTGTGCGTCAAGAGGGCTAGGCCGGGAATAGGGGGAGGCGAGAGTCAACAATCAATTGGACAGTTGATGCGATGTCAAACCGATGCTATCGCTGTACATCAGATTGTCAGGAAGCCTCTGCACACAAGACAACTAGGGCGTGTGTGTGAATGACAAGTGGCAGCATCCAAGTTATGGCTTGTTGTTTTCGATGTTGTCGTTGTTGAGCTGGAACAGGGCAGCTTGCTTGCAATAGGTATGTTTGGAGCATCTCTCACCACGATGACGAGGAACCTGCTGTCGTCATCAACCACACCAGCTGCTCATCTGGCTGGCGAGACGTGAGCGCCGTCTCCAGCAATGTTGGCTAGGTAGCTAGCGAGCCTAGCGCTCTTCCGTTTATGGTAGTCTCCACTGTAAAAGGGGCTGTGGGGTTGTCTTTCAGATGCCTACCGGTCGTGGCCGCGGCCAATGAAGTGCGGGGCCTAGCTTGTACATGACGTAGCTGTATACCGACTTAGGTACTTCTTTCGTGCGCAAAATGCCATGCCCCCCACTTGTTCATGCTAGCTAGCCTCAACAAGACCGAAAAAAGATCTATCACAGACGATGATGTTGTGCCCAATCTCGTTACTTCTGTAACATTTCACCTTGTCTCATCAAGCAATATGAGGAACCGAGTCCTGACCGAGATGCATACCTAGGTACCCAAGGTAGTGTAACAAAAAACGAGCAGTCCCGTGGTGGTAGGAATGTTAAGTGGGACTGCGCGTTTTTTGTTACATCACCTTGGTACCTACCCAGTATGCAACAGTCTTGATATAGGTTCGTGTATAGTGGAAATTAAGGTAGTTAGATATTTATCAACTACTAAGACGTAAAGGACAGACTTGTCTGTCTACAGTAAAGGCAATATACACGAGCCATGACTAAGCTGAAAGAAAAAAAGCCATATTGAGACCGGAATATCTTAAAAGGCCTCAGTTTCTCGACTGCCTCAGCCATTTCAAGCTCATCGGCATGCGCGTAAAGACGCAGTGCATCAAATCAACGCCATGAGGTTCGTTCGTTAACCATCATGGATCATCGTCTCACACTACCTAGTAGGTAGTGGCGTGGGTTGCAGACCCTCAAAATTACTTTGCTTAAAACCGCTCCCAAGCCTTGACTCTTACTGTTTATTATCTTCGCGTTCCACGACACCCAAGAACCTCCGACGCCATGCCATGTAAATGCAACCATAGACTTGATGCCCCGAGATCCAATACCGCCCAGCCGCTGCGCACAGTTCATGCCCGATCCATGACTCATCATATGTGCCATTCTGATTCTATTCCTCAACCCCTCCCAAAATTCTGAAGCTATGGTCATGATCTTGCTTGTCTCCCGACACAATGCTCATCATGGCATTAGCCGGGTCCAGGATTACCATGCTGTGGCGCTGCTAGCGACTTGTTGTAACTTGTGCCTTCTTCTGGAGCTTAACTATACCTCCTAAGGGACGGACCCGGTCTCCTCCGAAGCAGACGACACAGTCTTGAATCTGCCCTTGCGTCGTGGCGGTGGTGCCTTGGGCGGAATCTTCTTAGGCGTGCTCCCGTTACCGTTCAAGTGTGGCACAATGGGTATACACGGGTTTCCATATCGGTGTTTGGGCACTTCGGGGGGGGTTTTCTTCGCTCTGTCAGGTATTGGCGGTGGTACCTTGGTTTCGAACACGTTCACCTCGGTGGGAGATATGTCTAATTCGGCTTCACCCTCTGCTTTCCGACTTCGCGTCTGCACCCCCGGCTTCTCCATAGCTGCCGCCACGTCGACAACGCTAATGTTACTGGCGGTATCTGTGGGCGAGAGACTAATGCCAAGGGACCTACGGGCGATCTCCCCAGGGCTATTCACGTCCTCCATGAGCCACTTGACCTTTTCTACACGGTCCACGAGCCGCAGTGTCGTCTCGTCGGCCGCTTCGAAATGTGCATTCCCCACCCCTGCTAACAGCTTCATTACCTTCTGTATTTCCTTTTTCTTATAATGCGGCGGCTGGCTAAGCGGTGTATGCGCAAGCAAAGGGTATAACACTCGAAGATACGTGTGTCGTAGAGACGTCAGCTCGTTTGGCAGGTCCAGAAGGTTACGGATGATGACGTCGAGCAGAACGTGTAAGTCGTTTGTGTAGAAGTATTCGTGTGTAGCTTTTGTGGTGAACAGGAGATAAAGTAGCTTCAGAATAAGCAATTGCATCGATGTCTCTGTTTCGCGGTTTAGAAGTAGTATGAGATTCTCGCCGAATGTCTTATAGTGGTTTCCGTAAAGGCTCAGGCATTTGACGACTCTGTTGGTCAAGGGAGCGGCTTGCGAGGCGGGATCAGCGACGGCTGTGGCGGACGCAACCATGTACTGCTCATTCAAAACTAGCTATGGCGATGTGAGCCTGGACCTTCAACATGCGGGATTGGTTATCGCGGCAACCTACCAGTACTCGAATAATGGGGTAATGGCACGGGTCGTTGACGTCGTCGGAAAGAATCTCAATCAGTTCAAACAGGTAGTTCACAAAGCCGTCGTCGACATGTATGAGATCCTCGACACGCAACTTTTGTATCCGTGACATCTCGTAGATCAGCTCAAGCAGTAACCGGTGCAGAGAGGGGTCGTGCTCCTTGCGTCCATTGATCAACTCTATGAGCCGGTGGAAACAGCTCTCCTCAATCATTTTTCGAAACGTTGCTTCGTTTGCCCTCCCGTCAAGCAGTAGGAAGCTGGCTATAGGATATAAGTGCGCGGTCTCGTCGTCTTGCAACAGGCTGTAGATGATCTGGGTGCGCACATAATCCGGGTTGGCGATGAAGAGGCTGCCCTGCAGGAGATGCTGCGAGCAAGCCGCCACGTCATCTTCAGAGAGGGCGAACTCGGTACGACATCTCGAGGCGAGGGACAGCCATGTGCGCAAGGCGTCGTCGATGGCTTCGTGGGCGTGGGCGGCACACTGCGTAGCGACGACAGCGGAAACGTCTGAGATGAGTTAGCAACCGCAGCGTCGGCGCGGGCGACCTGAGGAGAGGGAAGGAGAGGGAAGGGAGCACACGTACTATGCCATAGCTGCTCCTCGTTTTCAACGATGACATGTTCGGCCATGATGTTGCAATGGAAGCTAGCCCGCGGGATGGGCTAATGGCCTCATTACGTAGAGCGAGAGTTGCGCATATGTGTGTACGTCGCTGTCGCTGCCTTTGGCAACACTGAATCGAGATCAGAGTAAAGCCAATACTGGCGCTGAGGGTTCTTTATCATGGATCGTAGCGACTCGGCCGCGCACGTGTTGCTTTGTCAGGCGAAGACTATTTATACGACGTGGCATGTGTTGGGTCGTGTGAGGATCAGAGATGGTTCGCAACTGGTACAACATCCCCTCCTAAACACGAAGAGAGATACCGAAGCGTATAACCGTAGGTACCTCTAGATAATGCGCTGCGCAAACCCCACCTTTCTATGTCCACTTTTGTTCCGAATACATCTAGCTATCCTTGTTTCTGCGTTAGTACTATACGTGTAGTACTCGTGCCGCCCTCGGCATGCATTATACAGGTGTTAAGTACCTTACCGGCTACAAGTGCATGCCTTGGTACCTCTGCACGTAGGTGGGTATATTATATACCTAGTGGGGTAACACTGTCAGGTACCGCCTCTAGTAAGAATGAAGACTCTCTGTCGGGTAGACGTCGTGGGTTTTACGCAAAAGATATAAGAGGCATCCGCAGAAATCAGATCAAGCTTAGCGACAGCCCAGACTTAGTAGTGAGACCAATATGTAATAAGTGACACTACCATTTCATGCTAAAGGAACCATCTGTACCTAGGTAGTCACCTGGCCAAGGAACCGTGTTTGAAGAATGCATCGCTATTAATACTACACAGCCGATATGCTTACACTGATAGGTTGCTCAAGTTAAAGTTAATCGGGTGGGTTGGGGAAGGCCCCTGGAACTGAAAAAGCTTAAGGGCCGTGAGCCTCATGCAATGCTATATTTCGAACAACCCAGCCAGTCCGTCAAGCCCGTTCGTATTGTCAGTATTGGCGTTTGTATCTGTTGTTCCATGGTTCATAGTCTCGGGTGCTGTCATGAACTTCTGCGCCATCATACTTCGTGTCGGTTTTCTCGATGTACGTTGCGATGACGGCAATCCGATGCTCTTGGACATTTTCCCCATTTCCGAGACGCCAACACCCCTGAGGTCGCGTAACAGCTCTAAGACCATAGATCTTTGTCCACGAAAACTAGTTGCACCTTTAATCATGAACTCAATGCCCTTGTCGACTTCGTCTGCTTTCATATTCGGGAGTGACACGAGTATGTCCCGCGCCGTTGTGCTGTGATATCTGTAAGAGACCACAATCGTGGCAATGAGAGATGCCAGTTCTTTCTGTTGCTCAACAAAATAAGGATCGTGAAGCGAAGTGACGCAGGCCATTATGATATCTCTTGATATGTACTCGCGAATCGCCGCCGCTGTATTTGCAGGAATCCATGGATTATCGAGGTTCTTGGCTTCCAAGTTCTTATTTGGCGCGTTGGGGTCGACTATCACGGTATCGAATTCGGGAACAACATTTTTTAAGACGCGCAACATAATACTGCAGCATCTTGTATCCTTCATCCCGATCACACGGGTACAGAATATGAGTAGAGGCTCTACAATTGAGGAGTGCATTAAGCAGAAATTTCTTAATGAAGGGTATTTTTGGTGGTCTTCATTCGAGCCTTCTTGGTCTTTAGTGACATCTATACCCGCAAAGAGTTAGTATAGATAATTAGTGAGCAAAGGACTAGCTAACTTACTTTTTCGAGCAGGATCTAGGAAATCTGCCACGAGCATCACAGACGTGTACGTCAGTTGCCTAAGTATGCTTTCGTTTTTCATCTCCTCCGTCAAGTCATCTCCTGCAGTTTTAATCGCCTGTTGTTGACCGAGTTTTGCCCATTCACCGCTGACCCTGGCGTCCATCTGCCGAAAACACGCTTCGAGTATAGGGGGTAAAAAGTGATCTCGTAAGGGCACCGGGCAGTTATCAACAAGGAACCTAACCAAGTTGAGAAGATTTATCAGCTGATGGGCCGATAGGCTGGAAGTCTCGGCCAAGAGGGCATGAGCTAACGGCCCTGGGAGCTCGCTGAACCCGTAGAACTGTGTATCAAGGCGCGTCATGCAATAAATGATCGCATAGCATGATTCACGGACAAATCGTATGGATCCGCGAATTGTCGAGGCCAGCCCTTCAAAAGTATGCTTCTTCTCTAGCACACGAGCATAGAATTCGTCCTTACTACCTTCAGATATGCCAGATTGCCAGAAGCGATCTGTAAGTATTCGACCGACCACAGCTCTCATCTCTGGTGGGAGTACTGTCCAATTATCAGGGGAGTGCGAAGCATGAGCACAACTGTGGAGTCAGTATCCGAGCGCCCTTCTATGTGAAAACAGTAACCTACCTGAGAAAGTTGAGGAGCTCCGGCAGGATGATAGGGAAGTAGTCCTGCCACAAGATAGACGACACTTGGAAGGGCTCTTGCCCCTTTTCGACTTTGTCGACAGAGCACGTGAGAAACGACTTGGTTAAGCGCAGGGGTATGCTCTGGTGAGGTGTAAGCTGCTGCTTTTGTAGCAAAAATGAATGAAACTTACAGCTTGCCGTGCTTCGAGTTCGGTTTGCAACGCCTTGCCTTCCTCATCGAGCTCCACGGAACCCCAGTCCTGAACCTCGTGCAATCGTTTACGAATTACGTATCCCTGAGCTTTATCTAACCCCATGAGCTCAAAAAATCTGGCATGGGAACTGAGACACTGTTTTAATTGAGGATCTCGCCATTGCGTCCCTATGGGCTCGAGGAATCCCTGGAGCTTCTGTATTTTTGTAGCCTGGTCGAGCCGACGAGATCGGTGACTATTGAGTTGTCAGCGGTTGCTCAAGAGAGGAGGGAATGGTAATCTTACATAATAGTAAAGAGGAAGGTTTGGTACGTGATTTGACGCTTTTCATCTAATGTGCCAGACGCAACCATTTCATTAACCTTTGTTGCGATTTGATCATAGACATCCTATTACTATGGTTAGTAGGCAAGAAACAAGCTAACTGCCACTATACTTGCCAGTAAATGATCAGGCATCTTAGCCGCGAGTCTCTGAAGCTCAACCATGCTTTCTCCTTGGAGGTCCTTGATTGCATCGCTATAAAGCTTATAATCGGGATGCGTTGCTGGCCACGTGACAAGAATATGCTCGAGGACTTTAAGCATGAATGTCGGGTTCTTGTCGAGGACAGAGGTTGAAAATGCTACGAGAAGCTGTAGTATTCGCTTTCGTATGAGAGGATCCTGTGGTGGTCAATGATTAATCCTGAAAAAGACACCCAGATTCTCGGAACAAACCTCAAATTTCATCTCCAAAAGGCGATTACACCACGCTTCTAAGCTGCTTTCCAGAGAGCTGAGTTCCTGAACCAGTCACGAATTAGTATAATCCAAAGTAACCTTAGAAATAACCTACATCCTGTTTGCCATTACGCCCAAGACTAGTCCGCCATTTGCTATAACCTTTGAGAGCTGCCTCAATGACTGTCGCCCGCGCATCGACCCGCAGAACAGGCTGTGATACTTTTGAATAGTTTGCCACTAAAAATGGTCAGCAGAGCCTGTATTCAAAAGGACCAGGATCCTTACTATCAAGAGGCGGGCAATCGTCATAGACATGGGCTAAGACGTTCTCAGTCTGACCAAGTATATGCTGCATTGCATCTGTTACCTTGAGATGAACGATGGTTTCGATAACTTGTGAAGCATAACGGCGGTAGTTGCCTAAAAACAAGTGCCGTTCGGGGAACGTATCGGTATCCTCGAATAGAAAGCGAATGGTCGGATCTTCACTATCTTCGGGTAGACTCTCGTATCTAATTAGCCTAGTGCTACAAACTTCCAGGAGAGGTCCAATTACTGCAGCCGTTGCTGCGATATTCGGACCCATAGCTTGATGGTTCAATAAACGACACCAAGTGACCAGCACGGGAATAGAGACTACTAAGCTCTGGTTTTGAGTAATAAGCAGAAGTAATTGCAAGAACTCCATCAAGTCGACTTTTGATGGATCTGTTAACGCCGAGAACCGTCGTTCTAGGTAATTGCCTAGATAAGATATCAACTAACGGAAGAGTCAATACAGAGCCAACTACATTATAGTTATCAACACACCTCAGAAAGCTTCTTAGATAGCTGGTACTTGTCGTCGTCTAAGTCTTCCGGGTCGACGGCAGACCACTCAAATAACTGTCTGAAAAGCGTGACGTATTGGGTATCAAATAACGGAACGACGAGCTCGAGGAACTCCTCATCGTCAAAGCTAGTACGGGAGTAGAGAGCGTGCAAAGCTTCCAGAGATGCCTATCATTTTTAGTGATCGAGCTCGGGCTAATCAGGCTAGGCGACCGGTACTAACTTTTTGAACTTCCATGTGAGTGGCGCGGAGACCCTCGCAAATGACAGGTACAGCTCCTGTCATGGCGACCGATTTCGGGATAACCCATGGCACCAGAGTGTACAGGACAGCGAAGCCGCGAACGGCACAGCTGCGCAGGTCTTCGTTATTCTGGACGTCTCCAGACAAGCATTGATGGAGCAAGTCAACTATTCGTGCCAGCCAACCTTCGTCCCCAGAGCGCACCTCGGGCCCTGCTTCCCGGTTTGGGAAGGCTGCAAGAAGAACCGCAACAGGCGTAAATATTTCCACCGAGGCTTTACTGAGGATCCTCTCCCGGAGCTGAACGACCATGTCGTCGCCGTTGAAGATGTCGTCCGACAAAGTTTCCAAGACGGCAAGCACAAACTCCTTATGCACGGCAGAATCGGGTACCTGCCATAGCTGGACAAGAAGCGAGTCCATATCCATCCATTCCGCCCCCCAGCTCCTCTTGGCAATCTCAACCCATAACTGGGCTATCTTGTTTCTCAGGTAGACAGGGTCTCCCTTTGCAACATCGCGCGACAGCGCCAGCATCCAGTTGCGCAACGCCTCGGAATCGTGTGGAGCATAGCTAGCCCATTTGTGCTTGATAGCGTGCTCGAGCAGGGAGAGGGCGTAGTACCTAACCACGGGAGATTGGGTCTGGTCAGACGCTAAACGAAAGCCGTGTGAGGGAGCTCCTGGGCTATCCTTGACCGACTCGAGAAAAGCCTGGGCGTCCTGACGCTGGTCGTTGGAGGAGTACGCGTTGTACACGACATCGAGAGCCTGTTGGATTCTAGGCAGAACTTCGAGATCTCGAACGCCGTCAGTGGTAGTAAGAACATTCCGGCCATCCATGCCCATACCTCCATTGATCGGCGGCGCAACCATGGCGGCGCGGGGTGGGGAGCGGCAGCGGCAGTGATAGCGACGGCGACGGCGACAGCGACAGCGACAGCAGCGGTGGAGGGGTTGTACGATCGGCCGACGGCGACGTGGGAGGGGCGGCGGGCGGACTCGTCCTGCGACTTTGTCTTAGATGTGAATCATCAGGCAAAGCGTCATGGCGTGGCCGCGTGGGCAATAAAAGCTACCTAGGTAGAGAAAGAAGACGAGGATAAAGACAGTCAGACTGCAGTAAGCAGCAGAGGCAAGATTGCATATGTGTAATGTTAGCAATATCAATATGAGCTAGTATACAACGATGGGGTGAGCTTTGCACAACAATGAACGGGCGCCGAGGTTTGGTTTGGGCAACAAGCAAGTGGGTATAAAGTAGAAATGGAGAAGGGTTACAGAAGATTTCGTGGGGGATGATGAAGTTTGTCTGCGAGACCTCCCAAATCTACCTTTGCGGATTGGTCGAGTTTCCAAGGGGGCATTTATTGATGCTTGGCTTGGCTGCCAATGCACAGGACAAGCTAACAAAAATTAATACCTACACCTAGGTGTACCTACTTTCAGGCTACATAAACCTACCTATCCTGGTAGGTACAGTTACCATGCTTTGTAGGCAGGCTAAGGTAGTATGCTGCTAACACTTCGGTACCTACACTTACTCCAGGTCCTTTAAATATAATTGTGTATGTCCTATCAATTAGCTAGCAAAAGCATACAATGTACTATCTTAGTTGTGATATTCAAAGTTGTATATAATAATTGACTATGTCAAGTGTTGAAGTACCAAAAAGTGTTACACGATGCGACCAGAGACCATTCAAGAGGGGCCAGGCAGCGCGCCAAAGCATGTGATGCCGGTATTGGAAACTTCCTTTTAGCACAAGGGGCTCTCTCCTACATACCATGTAGCTTTCAATTGTTCTCGACGTGTAAGAGATACGGTATTCTATACTAAGTAGTAGCTCAGACCTTGTTACGACAGTAGTAAGACGGAGTTGTTAAGGAGGAGGGCACGACTTTGCGCAGGTAAATCGAATTGTGATGTTATCTCATGAAAATGGTTGTTTCTGTGTCCCGAGGAAGTAATATATCCGATATTGCTGGTTGTCAATATGAAAACTCCCATAGACAAAGCAATCGATCGTAGAAGCTAGTGGACACACAGCGCAATCTTCGGCCGCTGTGCTCCGTCCCCGGCTGAAAATCGCTGCCATAATTCATGCTTTTGTGTTCCGTGAATTGCCCGAGGACACTGATTTGACAAGAATCGCTGTCATCTCCACGAATCTCGAGGATACGGCTTCCAGCATGCATGCAAGACGCCAAAATCAACGCTGACCAGTATGTTTGCGGGCCAGTTCCCTCCTTACTCGACTGTTCCAGCCTAACAAGCTTCAGCCTCCATACACCGCCGCCTAAGTTCTCTTCATTGAGCAGTTCGGGCGGTCGAAGCATGATACCGCCGGTTTGGGGGTGAACCGAATAGACTCGAAAACAATCATCATAACTTCCAGTAACCACAACCCTGGATCCATCCACCAGGGTCAAGGGGAGAGGTAATATAGCAGTGACTCCTGCTGTGTGGCCTTTGATTGTAACTATAGGATAAGGCACAGTGATAACGTCCGAGTGGCCCTCGGCGCTATTACTTTGGTCTTCTTCATAAAAGCAAGTTGTACTGAGAAAGTGTGAATCGTCCCCTCCAGAATATACTGCAAATCCACATGAGCCCCTTAACTCGATATCACTCGTGACTAGAACTGGCGAGAATGCTACCGTCCAGGTCTCAAGTGTGTGCATTATGATCGGAGAGGACGAGGTCTGATGAGCGCTCCACGAGTCGTCTATCCGTAGAATGTGAACCCGGTAATCCGACGTAGTGACGGCTAGGAGATAGGGCAAGCTTGGATGCCATGCACATGACAGAAAGAGTACATTCTCATTATCCCCAAGCGGCTTATGAGTGGCCAGCTGAACTAGGGGAGAAGAAGGCCATTGGCGAGGCGATAGCCGGAAGAATGAGAGCGTTCCAGTGCTCGACACCGTTGCCAAGACTTCATGCTTGTCTTGATGAGGATGGAAGTGCAAGTCAAGCAGGGCGGACGGATACGAAAGCGTCTGAATGTGAGATCTAGGCAATGCACATGACACTTGTCAGGAAGACTCTCTCATGGGACACCGAGAAGAGAGAACGAGATGCTCACATGTCATGGGCGTTTTCAGCAAGATGGAATACCACGAGACTTCCGTTTCGGCTTTGAGGTTTCCTCACGGCATCATGGCTGTCCTCGCTGCTGGAAGTTCCAGCTTCATCGGCGGCCACTGGCTCTTCCTTTTCCAGGTTATATGTACCAACCACAAAGTAGTCAGGGTGAGCCGGGCAGAATTCAACGCAGCTCGGTGGAAGGTCTATGGTGAGATGTCGGGAGGAAGCGATCATTCGAACCTCTTCTTCCATTGGCGCCAACGGAGCACGGTAAAGGACCCCGGTACTACCCAGAGGCCGGGGTGTACTACGGCACTGGGAATAAGCAATAAAACGGGTAGGGACTCAACTCAAATCCGAAATATCATTTTGCGAGGAAAAGCCAAGGAGAGCAGGCAGAGCCCATGGATCCGTTACCATTCGGGAGCTTCCCCGCTATCAAGGCGCTAGGCTAGCGCTGCCACGATCCCAGTATCCCGGGAAAGAGCCCCCTTGTCCTCCTAGGAGGCATTCCACCCACAAGGAGGAACCTCACAAAACTGATCTCGCTCCAGGTAAGCACACTGGTAGGTGCCTTATAAAATACGTAATCTAGTACCTACAAGGGTACCTAATGCAAGTAGGTGCCCGGATAATTGGTACTATTGATTTAAGCTTATACCTTCCTGTAAGCAGGTACCGAATGAAGACAGTCAGGGGCTGCAAGTAAGTACACGGCATAATGCTGGAAGTATGGCATGGTATCGTTTGATGTAAATGTCGTGAATCACTGACTGCACGCCACGCATCAACTACTTAAGCACAGTATGAATACAATTGAGACCGGTCTCCTCAAGATAGATTTAACGATTACAGGCGACCCCAGTCCGCGTCCACCAAACAATACCCGGTACGCTATGCTCTCTAGTTGGTATCTCAAGTCTGGAAATCGCATATCTGGTCTCGGATATACCAAATTTCGAATCGGTATTTATAAGGAGTCTGTCTTGTCGATTATACTCCGAGTCATTGAGCCCCCTCGAGCATATCATTCTCAGCGTGAGGCTCGATTCAAGTATAAGGACACTCGCTCGCTCGCTCGATTCAACAAGCGGGCAGATAAAGGCAGAGCCATGAGCTCCGACGATTCTGACTTCTATGGTATTGCATACTGATATATCGCTTCTTACAACCTCCCTTAACACTCGTGGCCTAGGCGACGACGATCTGGCGGCGGATCTGAAGAAAAAAGTCGACCAATTCGACGTCGAAAAATGGTGGCAAGAACACAAAACCCTCCAGCCACCCCCCAACCCCCGAGCGAGTAGCGCATCAGAGAATACTTCGCGCCTCCATAACCCTTATGACGGCGATGAATATGCGTGGCAGCACACAGAGAGCGTTCAGGCCTTCGTAAGCCGACTCCCTCCAGCCACAACAGAGGAGACTCCGGGCCACTCCTGGATCTGGATTTTCAATCCGTACATTAAGCAAAAGCCCAAAAATGAGGCGCAGAACCAGCAAATTCACGGCGCCGAAGATGAAGCACCCGAGGGTGAAGGTGCCGATCTCACTAGATTCATGCAAGGTGGGCAAGAGCGGCTGCATTTTGCGTCCTCGTTCATCGACGATTTTCGAAAGTCGGGTCAATCAAAGGATCTCATCGTACAAGAAACCAAGAAAGCTGGAATGGATGCCGCCAAAGATATCCTTGAATTAGCACGGGGCCTCGGTGTGACATGTGGCAAGGTAAGATACCTACGTACCTGGCCGCACAAGCTCGCCACTAATCGAGGCAGTGGATGCTCTTCTGTCCTGCCTTCGAAGTCAACGAGGTCTGGGAAATCGTCGCTAAGGCCACTGCAAATAACGAACTGGGAATTGCTGCCAAGGTAGCAACCAAAGCTAATGCCGATCGGAGAACAGAGCGCCTTATTTGTGTGTATACGGATGACTTCTCGAACAAAGAGAAGGTCACTCGCGTAGCCGAGAAACTGAAGCAACTGGGCCTCGTCAGGGGTAGGCCGCTCTATTATAAACCTGGTCAGTTTACTATTCCATTTGCACAGATTTCTAGTCCTAATTACCGAACATAGACGCATATACCTATCTAGGAATTGCATCCGGCAATCCATGGGAAATCAGACCTTCCATCTACGATACGCGAACTCTGCTAGGTAAATGAATGTCATGTAGTTGTCAGTGGAAGAATAGATGTCGCGTTACGATGTTCCAATTGCTTCGCTTGCAGAATTGCCCGAACCGGGTTGAGATCCCCATCATTTCTGAATTTGTATGTAGCTTGTCTTAACAAATCAAATCGAAGTGCCACGAAGATATCTCCAAGTCAAAAGGAGAAAGAGGAGCTGGTTACCTGGACACCTGAACGCCACCCGATGCATGATCCTAATAATGCAAAAAGGAATTGAGTACTCTCAAGAGTCCCGTGAACACCTAAACGAACCTTAGGGTTTTCCCGTTATGACATATCTTACGCGACATTTCACGTGTCTCGCCATCATCAAGGATTTGAGGAGCGAGCCGTCGTGGTATTTGCGTCCCCTCCCTTCTCCTAGTACTGGGCTCCATCTCGATCGCCTGGCTTCAACAACAATACGAGCCTATAGGCACTGTTGCCGTTCAAGTAGTATCTGTGAAGCTTCTTAGATCTGAGGAAACCCAGTCTTTCGTATAACCTCATGGCCGGTATGTTTGTCTCCTCAGTCTCTAGGACTATCTCATCTGCATGGCGCTTGGCCATGGCGTCAATGGCTTTTTGAACTAACACAGTCGCGATACCATTTCCCCGAAACGCAGAAGATACTGCTAGCATGGCGATGTAGCCTCTATGCGTCGGCGGGGAATGTGAAGCATGATGTTCGAGCTTGCAGATGACAACGCCAAGTAGGGAATCGTCGGCAGGATTTAATGCCTACATACATAAAAAGTTAGGTGGTAAGCTTGCTGGCCTCGTAAGACGGCGTCAGGTACCGAATCAGACACGAAAAACTTACCATATAGCACAAATGTGCCCACTGGTATAAGAAATATCGGTAAACATAGATACTATAAGGCTCGCTCAGGTCTTTCGATATCAAGGCTCGGATAGCTGGTAGATATCTTTCTTCGAGGGTATGTTCGTACTGGAGGTACTGCAGCTCGCCAAGAGGTTTAGCAGGCTTGACCACCTCTGTAGTCATTGTGCTCTATCCAGTAACGACGTTGACGCGGTGTAGAGGCCGTCGGGTCTGCTACTCGCTGGTCAAGTGTTTATATCCTCGAGATAAGTACTCTAGCTATAAATACAACGCCTAGACGGACATTAGAGGAAAAGATGGGAAGGGGGCAAGGCAAACCGAAGCATCGATGTACGGTAAAGAGGAGCAATAACGAACGATACACATGTCGTGTAAGCTGAGAAGGAGTGATCAGTCTCCTCCCGCCCACTTTCACATGTGAGCGAGGACAGGCTGCGTTAGTTACTACTAGGTATATTGTCACCTGGCCCACATAGGGCAGGGTCCACTATAAGTAGCCATCCTATACACCGTAGTCCACAGTGTTAGCTCTCCAACACTTCTACATCATAGATACACCAAATACAAGGATTGCTGCCAATGCTGCATACAACGCTACTGTACATATATCGTACCAGTCTAACAGGTTATGTAGGTACAAACATTGAATGGTGGGGGTTTTTTTAGGAGGTACTTCGTACCTACTGTTTCGATGTGGCTGGCAGGCTCTGTACTCTGCCGTTTGACAACTTGCAGCTACCTAGATCCCTGTTACCCCTCCACCTAAAGTACATGTAGATACCTACCTAAGTACGAACTGAGGTAACGCGACTACTAACGCTAAACCAGGATCAGATGGGCAGATAAGAATGTTTCCTGGATGGCTTGACGTCAATCCGGCAAGCGATAACAACCTAGAAGTTTCAGTCCATATCAAAAAGTCAAGAGGGGCCGCGGACCCGTCAGTCAGGGACAACATGATCGCGAATTCCCATGTCTCTCAAGACAACCCTTGCATCCACCCACGCCCGCCCTTTTTTGGTGCTCCCGACTCCCGGCTCCCGACTCTCTCTTGCCATGTAGTACCATCCGAAAATGGCCTCTGAACTTCGTCGCCGCGCCGTTGGCGCCGAGCCGTCCTCGAATGCGCCGCTCTCTAGGCCGCGCGACCAGAGCCCTGTGCACCCCGGCGACAAGGTCAAGATCGTCCATCACCACGACAAGCTACCGACGCGGAAGAGGAGGACCACTTTAATCTTCTTCTTGGGGAGCCTTTTCGGGCTCATCGCCGCCGGCTTCCTTGCCCAAAGCAATGACCTCATCGAATTCCCCGAGCTTGGCGAGCTGAGCATGGACAGCCTCCTCGACGTCCTGCCCTCAAATCTAGTAGTAGACTTGAAAGACTTGGTAGTACGCTTCAAACCCTCTTGTCTCGCTTGCGACGTGGACTAACGTGTTAGCGGGTGAGCGCAGGGAAACACCGAGTTTATCGAGGGCTCCGATGCCTTTTCTGTAGGCATCAAAGCGCGAGCCGAGGGTCTAGACGTCCACCACCCCATTATCATGGTACCCGGCGTCATTTCGACAGGCCTAGAGTCCTGGGGTACCGGCAATGCGTCCCGGCCCTATTTCCGTAGGCGACTATGGGGAAGCTGGACTATGATGAGAGCTCTGCTGTCCGACAAAGAACTGTGGAAACAACACATCATGCTAGATAAGGAGACAGGGCTGGATCCTCCGGGTCTGAAACTCCGGGCTGCTCAGGGTTTTGACGCCACCGACTTCTTCATCACAGGCTACTGGATCTGGAGCAAGATATTTGAGAACCTTGCATCTCTGGGTTACGACCCAACTAATGCTTTCACTGCTGCTTATGATTGGCGGTTGTCGTATGAGAACCTTGAAGTGCGAGACCACTACTTTACAAGGCTGAAGAACCACATCGAAATGGCACATGAGGTTTCGGGCAGGAAAGTTGTCCTCGCCTCGCACAGCATGGGCTCTCAGGTGACCTTCTACTTCTTTCACTGGGTCGCCTCCCCACTGGGCGGGAAAGGGGGCGACGAGTGGGTGGATAAACATGTCGAGGCATGGATTAATATCAGTGGCTGTATGCTTGGCGCCGTCAAAGATGTCACGGCAGTCTTGTCGGGCGAGATGCGAGATACAGCGCAGCTGAACACGTTCGCCGTCTACGGCCTTGAGAGATTTCTTAGCAGAGAAGAACGAGCAGAGATCTTTCGTGCCATGCCAGGCATTTCGTCTATGCTTCCAATAGGCGGCGAGGCAGTTTGGGGCAATTTGACTTGGGCACCGGACGATAAGCCCGGCCAGGCCCGTTCGTTCGGCTCATTCCTCAACTTCCGAGCTGGTGGGAATTGGACAACGCCTGAGAAAAATCTCACAGTCTCCACAGCCATGGAATACCTGCTAGACACTAGCGATGACTGGTACCGAGATCAAATTCTACGTAGCTACTCCCATGGTATAGCACATACCACGGCCGAGGTGGAAGCCAACGAACTGCAGCCACGCAAATGGGTCAACCCATTGGAAACCAGGCTTCCTTTAGCGCCAAATCTGAAAGTGTTCTGCTTCTATGGTATAGGAAAGCCGACAGAAAGGGGTTATTTTTACAGGCCGCCCGATCTTCCTCATCACACAAAGCTTAATATCACGATCGATACTGGTTTGATCGTGGACGACATCGACCATGGAGTCATTATGGGCGAGGGTGACGGCACAGTCAATCTTCTAAGCACGGGCTATATGTGCTCCAAAGGGTGGAAGTTGAAACGATACAACCCGGCAGGAGTGAAGATCACGGTCAACGAGATGCCACACCAGCCAGAGCGGTTCAACCCACGCGGGGGACCTAATACAGCCGACCATGTCGATATCCTGGGACGACAGACCCTTAACGAGCTGCTGTTGAGAGTGGCGGCTGGGAAAGGCGATGAGATCGAGGACTCGATAATTAGTAATATTCGGGAGTATGCGGACAACATAAAAATATACGAGGAGGATATAGCAGGTTAAACGAGCATTCCTGAGCTCCGGTAGGTGTATGGGGAGACGGGGAGAACGGATAGAATTGCATTTGATGCTAGCATGTATTTAGACCTGGAGCACCTCTTCGGACGTCTAGATGTTACCGGGCAAGGGCCATAGTGGTGTACATAGAACCATGTTTGTTTATATAGACCTATAAATGCATTCATCTTGCACTTACCTGCGTCTGCCAAATAGCGTCAAGTGCTCCCAGGCATTGCAACATGGCTAAGTACCGTAAAGAAGCTACTCGGAGCAAAGACGTAGAATTGAACATCCGGTAAAGAACGATTATGGATATTAATCGTCGGAAGACGCGTGTCCACATATGCGTATTTGCTTGCGGCTGATTGAATAAGGAAAAGCAAGAGATCAAGGAATTGTTACTCACCCATGGCAGGGAGGGAATAGAATCAGGGAGGGGCGCATCATAGCATGTGCACGGGCCACATGCACCAGTGCTGATTGAAACCCGGTGCCTATTTAGGTTCTCCAGACAGCAAGATCACTCTGTTCCGTATCACAACAACAAAGTGAGACCTGTCCGGAGAAACAACGTGGTGGCCCTCAAGACAGACAGGTAGCAAGAAATCACTACAATGGAAACCAGTGGAAAGAGAAAGCACGATGCTTCCGGAGCTCAAGGCTCGAGCTTGAAGAGAAGCAAGGTATGTATGACTGGAATGACCAACCCTACCCCAGATGCCCTTTCAAGGCACGCAATTGACGCGAATCATTTATAGGCAGGCAATCAGGGAAAGTGGATGACACCCAGTCACAAGGCAAAAATGGAGGCCATCAAAGGCCGGACGCTCGAAGTTGGAGACATGGGATTCTGGGTGACCTGTCAGAGGCACAAAGAGATGAGGGCAGCTGACGAGATACTCTCCATGTGTGAAGAGGTGAGAAAAACCAAACCTATGCGCGCGAGCAGGAAAGGAAATTCATGAGCTCAAACGGGATTGGGGGAACAGTACGGTCAAAGATTGTTCGGCGTCAGCTGCGATGTCGCCGACGACGACGAGGCCGCAGAAGGTCAAGAGCCCGAGGACATCGAGGCAGCCATCGAGAAGGAGATCGCCTCCATGAAATCGGCGAAAAAGCCGGACGATGCTCCTTTTGAGCTACTCAAAATGAGCGTCGACTGCGTTCTCTTCGTGCGTACGCGTGCGCCCGTGGATCCGCTTGTATTGGTCCATGATATTTGCAAAGATGCTGCCGCGGCGAAGGACAGGAGCCTGTGGCGATCGCGGTTCATCAATAAGCTAACTCCCATTGCGCTCACTGGAAAGGCTACCGAGAAGGGTGTGGAGGATGTCGCCAGGCAGGTTCTGTCCGGCCACTTTCAGCTGGCTGAGGGCGAGACGGCGGAAGATGACGGTGGAAACGGAGCCTGTTCGGTCAGTACATGTTCGAATATTACTACACCTCTTCCATTACCAAAACAATGTTGGGTTTCCAGCACTCAATCTACCGTCGTTACTTCGAAGAATCCGGCCATCAGTATATTTAGCTGCAACTAACCGAGCCGAACAGTATGCCATCCGCCCGACCATACGAGCACATACAACACTGAAGCGTACCGAGGTTATTGACAAAGTTGCCAATATGATCTCGAAACGACACAAGGTAGACCTCAAAAATCCAGACAAGGTCATCATAATAGAGATCTTTCAGGTGCGTTCTTGTGCGAGATACGGTCCGACGATGGCCTGCCACTGACTAGTTTTTCTCAGACAATTTGCGGCATGAGCGTTGTCGGTCAAGACTGGGAAACCCTGAAGAGATATAACATACATGAATTGTATTCGGCGGCGGCAGCTAAGTCAATAGCTGAGTCTAAGCCGGAAGAGGCGGCAGCGGGAAAGGAGGGAGGTAAAACCCAACCTGTGGCTTAGGATATTCCTGTCTGTGGCAATTCTAGCTCTTTTTCATTTCGTGATAGGGTTCTGATGCCCGTCCTGGCAAGTTCAGGACAAACTTTGCCACGTACGGAGGCCGTTTCAACAGTAGCTTTGCCTCGCAGCGTTGTAGCACAGACCCTAACGAGTGGTACAGCACGAAGACTTGCGGACTTGGACTGATACACCTTAGCCTTAGACAACAAATATGCTAATGATAACAAAATGATGGCTGTGTAATGTAAATCAGCACATTGATCCTCGTACACCTCTACAAAACTCTTGTCTGGTTAGTTATCAACTTGATTTTATGGTTACTTGTGGTCGGTCAATCCAAGCACACTATTCTACCAGCAGACGAAGTTGATGTAGCTAGAGCATAGCAAAAGTTCACCGTAAAAGTATAGGCAAGGTCATCCTATTGCGATGAACTATCACGCAATATCGCATAGTTATCCGCATACAACCATCGCCCCGGGGGGTGTTGTTGAACCTCAACACCTATATGTGCCTCTCAGTATTCCTCCGCGGCATGGAGGATAATTGTACCAGTAGACAAGTCTGAGAAGTAACTCCCTAGTCGAGGTACTCAGGTAACTTAACTCATATCGAGATCGAAAGTCTGTCTATAGCCTGATTTTCACATATTGCCGTTACCAAGGCTATTAGCGTTTCTGGTGTCGAGACCATTTTACAGGAAATCCGGGATAGTCGGCCTCTGATATGCGAGTTTAGGAGATGATTACGTACTCGAGACTAAGATAGAGACTTCTGAGTAACCAAGATAGTACTTAACCAGCACAGTTAGCCCTACTTAGGGGCTTTGATCCTCTGTTGTTCCCTCTTGCTAGACTAGGAAGCTTAAACTATAAATGTCAAAAACAGAGCCCATGCACTTTACAGCATGGCAGTTATGAGCAGGTTTATGTTGGTCCGGCTGTTTACCTAGGTAGTATCAAGATAATCGGTAGAACAACAGCTCCTCGAAACGACCAGTCGCCAACTATTGTAGGGAAACCTGTTCATCACTCACTGGGTTGGAGTTTGTCCCATGTCGTGTTCTTCTGTATATCATAGAAGCAACACGAAATCTTTTACGACGCAGACTCGACAAATTGGTATCCAGCTATGCGTATTAAACCCCAAAGCTTCCAAGGCAGGTTCCCATTGTTCGTTCGAGTGTCCCTATGAGCAATTCTAATCTTCGCTATAATTAGGCTGAACTGCACTCGGTGGCATGGAGTCCCTACTCTGGTATTGCATGATTATTTCAAGACGAACCTATGTTTCTAGTGTACGTAAAAGGGTAATCCAGGGCCCAATTCGACTTAATATAACCCCTCAAGAAAAGAAAGAAGTTTCCCTCTTGTTGATGTTTCGTTTGATTTACCATTATGGAAATGGCCAACCGAGAGAATAACCTTGGATTAATTACGTGCGGGTAATTGACCCGTCGCGTTGGCGAAGAAAAATGAGAGACTAGCTAGAGTGGTGTCGAGATTGCTTACTAGAATTCAGAACACCATGAAACCCTCGATACCCAGAGCACTTATTGTTCAAGTTCCCTGTCTGCTAGGTGTCCTAGTGCTTGTTTTGATGTAAAGGATACAACACCAACAGCCCTAAGTACCCGGGCACCGATACATTTTCGTTGCCATTCTTTAACTCGACATTCACTTTCATATCTGTTTCGCAGTCTAATCACATAGGCAAATTCAATTTTTCATACTGGATTGTGTCTTACAAAAAAAAAGAAGTGCGCGATCATGAATACGACTACGACCGCACTGGCTATCCCGACCAACGTCTCGAACAAAATACGGCTGGTTTACTTCCACCTATGCCGTGCGGGACTCAGAACAACGCGCCAAAACGTGATAGCAAAACCCAAGCTTGAATAGAGAAGAAACAGCGGTATATTCCGCGTTGTCGGAAAGCGAGGCTGCATACGTAGTTGCGTTGTACTTATGTATGTAACCATATATGCAGAATCTCTCCTCTTCAAGGCCGTCCAACGCGTTATCTTGAATCCATGGAGTTATGATTTCCCTACCAAGCACACCGCCGGTAGTCACGATGCTAATGGATCAGAATTCACACTTTGCATTCCCCCTCGAAGATTTCGTCTCGCATACCGAGAAGAACCAAGGTGACGACAAAGTGCAGGAATCGCGCTTTTTTAGTATTCAGCGTGGCTGATGATGGTCGGGAGGGACTCGACGAACGCGGTTTAGGGCCGGAAAAACACATAATTACCGTCTTGCAACATGAGAAGAAATTGTAGGCCAAGCCCGTGCAAATTGGGTTGGTTGGATAGCATTTTCAACTTGTTGGCGAATTTTGGTGCAGTGTCTTTTTAACAAGAGAGTTCAAGAAGAGAAGAAGGAAATTGAGAATTAAAAACTAAAAACAGAGGTCAAGTCATTTCTACGCGAGCTTTCTTATGTTCTCGGGACTTCCCGCAGCTCGTTAAGTAGATGAGGCAGTCTATGCTCTGCAGACCGCTTGCAGGCATGAGATAAACCCTGTGAGCTGATATCAAAGTACACTGGATTCAAATCATTACCCACGTAACCATTCTATTCCGGGTTGTCTATATGATGGATAGGCAATTGCTCTCCTGCGGCGAAACGTGTTACCTATGACCTAATCTGCATAGATCGCTAATAGAATAGTAAGCTGGTTATTTTGGCCTGTGGCCAAACAACTTGACTTGAGCGGCTGCACAGACACTCGCTTCGTACAGAATGTTCATAGCAATAGCAAACAAACAAAACAATCGTTCCACATCCATGGTTCTCAGTGCTGATGTGTGTTCTGCGGTGCGGTGTAGTATAATTAGTGTAATTGGGTAGGTAGTACTTCGGGTTAGCGCCAAGTTTGAAGGAGTCAATCATTCACTCATTGTGTTGCCGCGAACTCAAATTGATTGATAGCTGAAAGTCGAGGAGTAGATGAACCTGGGTGTCGGGAATCTCCATTCCTTGGCTTGGAAGCTAAGCTCCAGCGTATTTGTCGTTTCTGTATTTCAAACTCGCAGGAGGCGGGAGTGGGACTCGACGCCGGTAGTTCAGTCTGCCAATCAAAACGGCCACCCGCCAAAACTCCATAACATTCCAAATAACAGTACCTACTGTGACCGAATGCAGAGTATACTAGTATAAGGTTATTAATATGACCACATGGTTGCCGACTTAGTGTTAGAGTAGTATGAAGGGAACTGCTAATCGTGCTACGCCCTACCTTTAGTTAGATTTGCTAAGGCTTACTAACTAAAGTTAATGTTAATTAATTAAATAATTAATTTTTTAACTTTTTATTATTAAAATTGTTTTAATAATTTAAAATAGTTTTTTTTATTAATAAATTATTTTTATTATTTATTTAAAAATATATTAAATAATTTTTCAAAATAATTTTTTATAACTTTAATAATTTTTCAAGTTTTTATTTTTTATTTTTAATATTTTAATAAATTATTTATTAATTATTTATAATAATTAATATTGTTTTTAATTTTAATAATATATTTTTAATAATTTAATAAACTTTATTAAATTTTTTAATTAATTAAATATATAAAAAATTATATTTAATTTAAAATAATTTAATAATATTAAAATATTATAAAAACTTTAATTTATTTATAATTATTTAATAATTTATTATTAATTAATTAACTTAGTTTTTTATTAAATTATAATTAATTAATTAATTATTAATATTATTTTTAATATTTTTTTATTAAGTTTATAAACTTTTAATTTTTATAATAATAATATTTTTTAATTAATATTTTTAATTAAACTTTAATAATTATAAAAATATTTTTTTTATATTTTTATTTTAAATTATAATTATTAAATTATTTAATTTATTATTGTAAAAAAATAATTTAAAATAAAGTTTAATATATATAATACTTTTATATTTATTATTAATATTTATTTTATTTTGTTTATTATATAAAAATCAAAAATAATTTTATTATTTTAGTTAATATTAATTTTATTAATTTTAAAATTATTATATAATAATAAATTATATTTTATTTATTTATATAATAATATTATAAACCTTTTATATATTAAAAGATATATAAAATATATATAAGGGTTCTTGATTTATAGATAATAATAAGATTAATAATAAATAATTTATAAAAAAGGTTTACTAGTACTCTTACCGCTATATTTAATACCATTAAATATAATAATCACTTTTAAATATTTATAAATATTAAAATAAAATTTAAAATAAAATTAATAGTTAAAAAGCTAGACTAAATAAGGGATTAAATATAAAAAGAATTATAAGATTATATAAATATAAAAAATATGTTTTATCAGGGCATAAATAGCCTAGAACCAATAAAGCCGCTGTTAATAATATCAATCGAGAACAGGATTAATAAAGTCGACGTCGACCATACTAATCTAGTTAAAATCAATAAAATTAACGTCAATAAAAGCAATAGAATTACAACCAACCTTTTTATATAATAACCGGGGTTTATATAGGCATAGATAAACAAGTGTAAGAGCACAACGCGCGCTAAACCTCTTTTTTAGGCCACCCCTTTTTATAATAAATAATTATAATTATTTTATATTTAATTAATTATTTAATTAATTTTTTAATTATTAATTTTTTATTTTATTTATATTTTTAATAATATTTAATATAATAATAAAAATATTAATAAATTGTTTTTATAAATTAATTATTAATTATTTTATTATTATTTATAAATTAAAAACCTTTATAAAAATATTGAATAAAATAATAAAATATAAAATTAAAAATTTATAAATATTTTAATAAATTATAAATATTAATATATTTAAATAATAAATTTTAATTAAAAATATTATTATAATATAAATAAATAATAATAATTTAAATAATAAATTAAATAAAAAATAATAATATTAAAATTAATATTTTTATTAAAAATAATTTTATAAAATATATTTATATTAATTAAAATAATAATTATAAAAATATTATAAAATTAAAAAATAATAATAATTATTATTTTATAAATATCTATATTTATAATATTTTAATTAATAAAATTAATATTAATTTAAATTTTAAATATATTAATTTTTAAATTAATAAATAAAGAATGAAAAAAAATAAATTATTATTATTATTATTATTATTAAAATAACTTATTATAATTAGTATATTAAATATTAAAGATTTTAAGGTTATATTTTCTAGATTATATAATAAATTTATAAATATAAAAATATTTTTTATATAAATAGAATTTTATTTAAAATAATATATATTAATAATTAAAAAAAATATTAAAAAATAATAATAATTTTTTAATCTTTAATAAAGATAATATTTAAATAATTTTAATTAATATTAAAATTCTTTAAAAACTTTTATATTAAATAAAACTAAATTAAAAATTTAAAAAATAAATAAAAATATTATTTAAAGAAATAAAAAAATAAAATATATTAAAAAATAATTTTAAAATTATTAAAATTATTAAAATTTATATTATTTTATTTATTTTATTAAAAATTAAAAATATAAATTAAAAATAAAATATATAAAATATATAATTTAATAATAATTAATAAATATATTAATATAATTATTATAATTAATTAATAATTATTTAATAAATATTTTTAAAAAAGTATAAAATAAAAATTTAAATAAATAAATATAATTAAAAAATAATTATTTAAAAATATATTTTAAATTAAATATTTATTATAAACTTTTTATATATTAAAAAATATATAAAATATATAAGGGTTTTTAATTTATACATAATAATAAAATTAATAATAAATAGTTTATAAAAAAGATTTTATTAATATTTTTATTATTAATTTAGTTACAATAAAATAATAATTATTAATATGTAAAATAAAAACTAAAATTAATAATTAAAGAATTAAACTAAATAAATAATTAAATATAAAAAATATAAAAAAAACAAGGTTTACTTTTATTAATAATTTAAAGTTTATTAATTTATTTTTATAATTATATAACTTATATGAATTATAATTTCTTTTTATATTTAGTTTAATATTTTCTTTTTAATGTTTAATTTATTAAACTAGTTATTTTTTTTATTGGTTTATAATATTATTATTATTTTAATAATAAAAAATAAATATATATATTTTATACCTTGTTTTTTATATATCTTCTCTTTATTTATTGTTTATAATCTTTAAAAACTAAATAATAATTTATTTTAATATTTTTAATTAATAAAATAAAATCTAAAACTATGTTATATTTTTTATATAAATTAATAAAATAAAAATATAAAATAATAAATAATATTCTTTATTATAAAAGATATATATATTATAATTAATTATATAATGGTTTTAAAGTTTTTATTATTATTATTAATAAATTTATTAAAAAGTTTAATTAATTAATTAAAAAAATATTAAATAAAATAATAACTCTTTAAAACTTTTTTTTATTTTAATAATATATATTATTAATATATTCTTTATTAATTAAAGCTTTTATATATTAAATAAACTAAAATAATTATTAAAGTATAAACTATTAAAATTATTAATATTATTAATTAAAATATTATTAAGTTTTAAAAAGTCGACCTTTTATTTTTAATTTTAAATAATTAAAATTTTAATAATAAAATTAATTTATTATAATTATAATAGTTTTTAAATATTATTAATATATAAATATTTGTTTTATTTTAATAGAAATATAATATTTTAATTATTTTTTATTTTAAATTAAGTTTTAATTAATATATATTTTTAATATTAATTTAAATAATAAAATATAAAAAATAAAATAAATTTATATATTTTTTAATAATAATAATTTATAATTAATTAATAATATAATTCTTTTAATTTTAAAAAAACTAAATTTTTTAAAATTTAATTTATTATTAAATTATTTTATTTTTAATATAATAAATAAACTTTATTTTTTTTATTAAAATTATTTTTTTAATAATAATAATTTAAACTTAAGATATTATAATTATAATAATAAAAACTTTTATTAATAAATTTTTTTTAATAATAATTAATTCTTTATAAATTATTTTATAAAATAATATATTTATATTTTTATTAATTAATATATTATAAATAATTTATATAATTAATAATAATTTTATTTAATTATTTTATTAACAATTAATATAATTTTAAAAATATTATTTAAAAGTTTAATTTAGTTTTTTTATTTATTTATTTATTTAAAAATAATAAATAATTAAAAACTTAAGTTTAATATTTAATTATTTAAAAAGGTTTATTTTATATTTATTTAAATATTAATAAATAAAAATATATATAAATTATTTAATAATTATTTATATTTTATTATATTATATTTTTATAATTAAATTAATTAATAAAAAAAATTTAATAATAAGATTTTAAATAATTATATATTATATTTATTTCAATATTTATATAAATTATAATATTTTATAAAGCTTATAGTATAAAACCTTGGTTTTATTATAAATATTATAATGTTTTATAATTTTAATTATCTTTTAATATTTATATAATAACTATTTATAAAAGTTTTTAATAAACCTATTTTATAAATTTTTTATTTATGTATTAATTTTTAATTTTTTAATTTTTTAATTTTTTTTATTTATATAATTTTATTAGTTTTTTTTTAAAATAATTTAAATTTTTAACCTTTTATTTTAATAAAAGTATAATATTTAAATATTTTATTTTCAAACCTTAAATCTTTTTTAATTCTATTAATTAAATATATTAATTTAAATAATCTTTTTTTAATATAATATATTTTAAAATTAGATTTTAAAAAAACTATTTAATTTTTATATTATTTAATAATATTTTATATAATTATAAATTTTAATTAATTCTATTATTTTAATAAAAAATAATTTTTATTTTTTAAATATTATTCTTTATTATTTTAAATTTATTTTATTTAAAATATTTATTTTCAGCTTTTTCTTTATTATTAAATTAAGAATTATTTTAAGTTTTATTTTTTTAAAAACTTTTTATATTCTTTTAAAATTAAAAAGGTTTTTTTTTATATTTTTTAATTATATATATTATAAAATATTATATTATATTTTTTAAATTCTTAATAAATATATAAATATAATTAAAAAAATTTAAAACTTGTTTAATATTTATAATTATTACTAGGTTTAATATTTTTTAAGTATGTATTATATTGACTTTTAATAATTAAATTTTTATTTATTTAAATATAATTATAAATTTTAAAAAATTAAATTTCTATATATATTATATATATTCTTTTAAAATATTTTTAATATTAAAATTATATATTTTTTATATTTTTAAATATATTTAAATAAATAAATATAAACTTATTATTATAAACTAATAAAGAAAGTGGCTAGTTTAATAAGTCAGGCATAAAAAAAATATCAAGCTAAAACAAAAAAAAGTTATAATTAGCTTAGGTTATATAATTATAAAAATAAACTAGTAAGCTTTAAATCATTAAATTATAATAATAAATTAATAAGCCCTAGATTATTAAATTATAATAATAAACTAATAAATCTTGGATTATTAAAAAAATAAACCTTATTTTATTTATATTTTCTATATTTATATAATTTTATAACTTTTTTATATTTAATCATTTATTTAATTTAGTTTTTTAATTATTAATTTTATTTTAAATTTTATTTTAATATTTATAAATATTTAGAAATAATTATTATATTTAATAATATTTAATATAATAATAAAAATATTAATAAACCTTTTTTATAAATTATTTATTATTAGTTTTATTATTATTTATAAATTAAAAACTTTTATAAATATTTTAATAATTCTTTAATTAACAAAACTTAATATAATATAAATATTAATATAAAAAACTAAATAATAATTAATTTATAAAACAAATTTATTAAATAATATTATAAAAATATTTCATCAAATAATAAAATATAAATATATTTATAAATATTTATTTTAAAAAGAATCTTTTATTTAATAAGTTAAACTAATTAAATAAATTATAAAACTAAAAATATAAAATTAAAATATAAGTTTAAAAATTTTATAAATATTTTAATAAACTATAAATATTAATATATTTAAACAATAAACTTTAATTATAATTAATTAATTATTATTAACTAAAAATATTATTATAATATAAATAAATAATAATAATTTAAATAATAAATTAAATAAAAAAAAGTAGCACTAAAATTAATACTTTTATTTAAGTTAATTATATTTATTTTAAAAATAATTTTTTAAAGAATATTTATATTAACTAAAATAATAATTATAATAATACCATAAAATCAAAAGATAATTACTTTATAAACACTTATTTTTATAATATTTTAACCAGTAAAATTAGTACCAACCTAGACTTTAAGCATACTAGTTTCTGAACCGGCTAATAAAAATAAAGAACTAAAAGAACTAAAAAAGCTAGAAAAACCAAGAAAACCAGAGAAACCAAAGGAATTAAAAAGAATAAGTCACGATTAGTATTATCACCTTTAAAATAAATTATTATAATCAATTTATTAAAAACTAAAGGTTTTAAACTTATACTTTTTAGGTTATATAATAAATCTATAAATATAAAAATATTCTTTATATAAATAAAATTTTATTTAAAATAATTTAAATTAATAATTAAAAGAAATATTAAAAATAATAATAACTTTTTAATTTTTTTAAAAAAGAATATTTAAATAATTCTAGCTAATATTAAAAGATTATTTAAAAAAATCTTTATTAAATAAAATTAAATGAAAAACCTAGAATATTTTTATTAATGATAAAAATTTTAAAAGATAAATAAAAATATTATTTAAAAATATTAGAAAAATAAAATATATTAAAAAATAATTTAATTATTTAAAATAAATTAAAGATATAACATATTATATTATAAAATTTCAATAATTAAAAATAATTTTAAGATTATTAAAATATATATTATTTTATTTATTTTATATAAGATCAAAAATATAAATTGAAAATAAATTCTATAAAATAAATAAATTTAAAGAAATTAATAAATATATTAATATAATTATTATAATTAATTAATAATTATTTAATAAATATTTAAAAACAAGATTATTATAATTAAAAAAAAAAATTTTTAAAGGAATATAAAATAAAGGTTTAAATAAATGAATAAAATTAAAAAATAATGATTTAAAAATATATTTTAAATTAAATATTTTAATTGTAAAAAGAAAATATTTTTAATTATTATATTATTTTTAAAAAAAGAATAATAAAAAAGGTTATTAAAAGGAAATATAAATAATAAAAGTTTAAAAAAATTAAAAAATTAAAGTTGATTAAGAAATAATATATTTTTAAAATAAAAATATAAGATTTTTATTTTAAATTAAATAAATAAATTTATATTTAATAAAATAAAATAAAATATTCATAAAAAATTAGAAAAGATATATAAATATTCTTTAAAAGTTAAATAATCTTTAGAATAAATTATAAAAAGATTTATATATTATATAAATAATTAGAATTATATATTATATAATTTTAAAAAATAATTTAATTTAAAATAAAAGATTATTAATAGGTTTAAATAAATTTAAAAAAGTTTTTATAATTAAATCTAAAATATAATTAATATTATTATAATATAAATTATAAATAATTTAAATAATAAAAATGTTACGGACCTCTTATATATCGGAAGATATATAAGACGTACGCTGGGGTTCTTGATTTGCAGGTAACAATAAGACTAACAGCAGGTGGTCCGTAAGGGAGGTTTGCTGGTACTCCCACCACTAGTCTTCTCGCAATAGAGTAGTAGTCGTCAATAGAAATTGAGGTGAGATTGATAGCTGAGGAACTCAAACTAAACGAGTGACTAGAACTAGAAACGTCAGACTTATATAGAAAACCCCATTCTCCCCTTTGTCCTTGGATCGCAGGATAGCTCCCCTATCCTCCTATCCCTCTGGATCGTAGGATAGCTCTCCTATCCTCCTATCCATCACGTGACTAATCATGTGACTTCCTATCTCCTGGGCCGTGGCCCGCCTCCAATCCCTTAGCGTATAGCTTTCTCCCCTTGGTCTGCTCAGCTGGCCGCTTCCCTGGTCTACTTCGTAACAAAAAATTTAAAAATATTTATAAAAATAAAATAATTAATTCAATATTAAAAAAAAAAATAAAGAAATAAAAAAAGTTTTTTTATAATTTAAATTATAAAAAATATAAAAGAATAATAAAATATTATATATATTTTTTAATTAATTATTTAATTAATTATTAAGAATTATAAAAATAATAAAATAATAATAATAAAAAATAATAGTTTTTTAATATTTAAATATTTAAAATAAAGAATCATTATTATAAATATTATTAATTATTAAAAATATAATTATTTTAATAAATAATCTATAGAAAATAAAAAAATAAAAGTTTATATTTTATAATATAATTAAAAATAATAATTAAAAAATATTTCTTTTATAAAAAAAAACTAAATAAAGAAGAATTTATATTATAAAAAATTAAAAAGAATAATAAATTAAATACTTAATAAAATATTATATATAAAAAAATTAAAAGAATAAAAACTAAAAAATAAAAAAGGTTTTTATTTTAAAAATATTAAATAATTAAAATTATTAAAATCTTATAAAAAGTTTAATATAATATAAAAAAAAACTAATTTAAAATTAAATTTAAATATTAAAGAAATATATATACAAAATCTTAATAAATCTTAAAATATAAATAAATATTATATTATTAAAAATAATAAACTAAAATTTTAAAGAATTATAAAATTTAATAAAAATATTTTTAATTATAATTA